>JAQIWG010008568.1:0-11328 GCA_034695025.1 Chamaedrilus cognettii | reverse complement strand
CCCCCCCCCCCCCCCCCCCCCCCCCAGTTGCGAGGTAGAACAGACGGAAAAACTAGCACACTGCAGATAGGGCGTGAAAGGTCTGCCCCCCTGCCGCCAAAATCTTCCCCCCCCCCCTCACACTGAGTATGGTGACGATACGGGGCTAGTCGACGGTCCGGGGCAGCCTAGACCAAACTAAACTTTTTTGTTGTTTTTGCATATCTGTCTCTTGGTGCATTGCTATTTACAGGCCGGATGCCCTTCCTGACGCCCAACCTGCCCGATGATGATAGTATGCAGGGGCAGGACTGTCGGACAGTCCACTGTCATATCCGGAACGAATTAGTAATCGATATGTAAAAGAACAAAATAAAGTGGATAAAAATCATTGCATGCTCGTCTGAATGATTCATTCATATATATGATTGCCATTGCATACTTAGCGTAAGACACAAGACTTTGAGCCAGGACTAGGACTTCAGGAAGCTTTGAACACTCAGGGCTGGTTTCTCTAACACGGATTCAATGGTGGTTCAGGATTTAGCATATGCAAAAAGGTGGGTTAAATCCTGAACCACCATTAAATACGTGTTGGAGAAAAAACAGTCCAAAAGTATAAAATATACGTATTAAGAGATTTATAGGCCGGTATATTAATTATACTATGTTTGTCCAAGGACTTAAAACAGATGACTGTGGTTGTTACATAGGCACATGT
This sequence comes from Chamaedrilus cognettii, assembly GCA_034695025.1. Classification (NCBI taxonomy): domain Eukaryota; kingdom Metazoa; phylum Annelida; class Clitellata; order Enchytraeida; family Enchytraeidae; genus Chamaedrilus; species Chamaedrilus cognettii. Next base: position 10,628 of record JAQIWG010008568.1, on the reverse strand, counting down.
ATACAAGTATTTGGTTGTTACATGTATGAGCGAGCGACATAGATTATTCACTATTATCAAATAAGTTAATAACCTACCAACGTCCTCGTTGGTGAGCAGCGGCCCGAGACCCTGGAGTAGCAGCGAGGTGAAAGTAGGCCGCTCGAGATGAAAATGTGACTTGAACGTCTGATCGCTCATTGACGGCACAAAGCACTCAACGCATTCTTTAGTCTTGACCATGTGCTGCTTTGGGATCCGAGGGGTCTCAACACTGTCATCTGATTGGCTGTCGTCCGCAAAGAAGATCTCATAACATGTGGCCAGCACAATTCCAAATCATCTACGTCTTGCTGACTTTAAATTTGCTGCCTAAACTTTCTGTCTTTATTTACAAACTGCTTTGAGCGGAGCGTGACACTGCTTGACCTTGATTGACAGTAATTCAGCAGTGACGCAGTCCTCAACACTCTCCTCTAACTCATGTCTCCATAAACATACACGACCTCAATATAGACTCCGTACAAATCAGTTTCAGCAAGATGTCAAAACGAACTGCCCAAGTAGGCCTATTGTTCAACTGAGACTGTTTTGACTGCTATGATATTAAATTGTGTGCATCGCCCTTGCGATGACTTCGGTAATGTTACGGTGCACTAAACTTTAATTATTATTATTATTATTATTATTACTAGCAACAAACAAGAATCAATGCGAGTGCCACTGGCTGAAAAAATTTTGAACTGCAAGGTGTTTTGTCAGCTGTGAGAAGAAATTGTCCTACTGCTAACATCGCGCTATCGAGGGTTTCTGTTTCTATCAAATATTTCTTCATTCGCGTGTACGCACAGCACGTGATTTCGCAATACAGCCTTGCTACAAAATGTCTGCGCGCATTGAGAGCAAGGCGAGCGCATCCCGTGCGGACTTAAGTGCCAACGCAAATTTTGCTCTTCGAAGAACGATTTAGGACACTGATCGCACAAGAACGGACGCTCACCACCGCCGGTGCACACATGAACTTGCATAATTGACATTTTTGAAAACCTCTTGTTGCACTGACTGCAGGAGTAAGGGCGATCGCCAAGATGTACAATTCGTTCGTGCCGGTACAAATTTGAAGTCGGTGTGAAGCGTTTTCCACACGTACCACACGCCTAAAGCAGCGCTCTGTTTTTCTCTGCCAAGTGAATTCTCACATGCTTCATAAGATTTCTCCTTACAGAAAATGTTTTGGAACACTCGCTACAGACGTACGGACGTTCGTTCGAATGAAAACTTTGCTTATGCTGACGCAAAGAACCCGCTTCAACAAATTTCTTGTCGCATTCACTGCACGCGTACGGTCTTTCTCCAGTATGACTTCTCATGTGTCGTTTTAAATCGGCCTTAAATTAAAAAAATTTGTTGCACTCGGAGCACGGGAAATCAAAATCTGTGCTGTGCCTCCGCAGGTGAAGCCGTAGACTCTGAAACCAAGCAAAGGTCTTGTCACACACGCCGCACACAAACGACTGCGTTCTGATCGAGTGCATGCGTTGTTCATGAGAGCGCAAAAGGCCGGTTTGCGCAAAACACTTATTACATTTACTACATGTGATCGGCTTCTCTCCAGTGTGAGTTCTAATATGCAAAAGCAAGCTCTTATTAGAACTAAAGCACTTGCTACAATGACCACATTCATACTGTCTCACAGTGGCACTATTCAAAACGTGACGATTCTCTGAGCAATGTCGAACAGCGACAGCACCAGACGGGAAAGAGTCGGATCTGACTGAGTGCTCGCAGCGCTCATCATCGTGGAGATCCGGAGTGTACTTGTTTCTCTTCCCGCAGTGGTCGCAAGCACATGGTTCCGCTCCGGTGCATTCTTTTTCTCTGAATCTTTTCATATCTACAGTCATCTGACATTTTGTCTTGAAGCGTTTCTCACAGTAACTGCAAGCAAACGGTCTCTCACCAGTGTGAGTTCTAATATGTAAGATCAGCATCCAGTTCGTTTTGAAGAGCTTGCCGCAGTGCGTGCACTCGTGACGCTTGTTGTCAGGCGAGTCAGCTCTGACTGACTGCACGATGATGCTTCAACATTCAGTCGTTCTACTCTGACCACCGCTCGACGAATGTTAAACTTGATCAACATCTCGCTGTCGTCAGGTTTACTTAGAGTGTGGGTGTCAAGACAAACCTCAGCACCTCCTGATTCAGGGTTGGATGAATTCCGCTCAACCTTCACGCTTCCTGGTCAAAGATAACGTGAATACTGCTGAAGTGTTTCTGAGACAAGATTGTGACAATCTTCTTGGAGTCCTTCGGGTGTGTACCGACAGAACTCTTGTTCAATGTGCACGCTTGTTGATCCAGGGTAAAACAATTCTTGCTGGATTGTTTGCAGTCTGGAGTGACATACATCCTGCTGAAGCTGATGTGCGACAGGAATGTGACTCTCATGTTGGAACTCTTTGGATTCCAGATGAATGTTGTCCTGTTCAACTTTGACACTTTCTGTTCGACGGATGAGTGATTGTTGCTGAAGTTTCACACTTTCAGGGATGAGCAAGTCTTGTTGAGGTCCTTCTGGTCTAACCTGACACAAGGTTTGTTCAACTTTAAAACTTGCCGAAAGAGGATTGGTCAAATTTTGCTGCAGTACTTCTGATTTGGGTTGTTAGAGGGCTTCGAAGGTATCACAGGACAAGTCTTGGTCAGTTTTCACACTTGCTGATCCAGGGCAGGTCAAGTCTTGCTGGACCATTGTAGGCCTATTTGATGATGAAGGTTCAGACTTCATGATGTCCTCTGAACAATTCATCATCCTCTGATGACTGTGTAGTCCTTTTGTCTCTCCACCATCAACTGCATTCCACTGCAGCTGAGTTCTTCAGTGTTGCGCGTCTACTGTCTAGGCGTCTGGACACAAGGTTCAAGTCATGCTGTCTACAAATACACATAAGTTGACATACATGCAAGCTTACTGCCTTTCTGTTTGCTTTTTGGGAGGCTTGACATGATAGATACATTGACATTCATTACCATTGCGGAGTGTGGACAAGATACCTACATGATTAATTTATAGCGAAAATTAAATAACATGAAGGTAAAAATGAACGTTTTGCATTTAAGCCAAGAATTCAACCATTAAAAATGATGCAGCGATGCTATTTGTAAGCGAAATAATAAATTGATGCGCATATTTAGGAATACACGCAGATTCTAATATGTTAGTATGACATATATACAAAACAAGAATCGAGCGCATCCGTTCAAAACTCAAAGAAACCACCCATGCAGGTCTGGGAACCAAGAATTAACATGCAGCACAGAGCTCCACGAGCGACTCGTAAAAGGCGACTTAAGAGGGGGGAGCGGTTCTGTGCCTGGTAAAACCGAGGCCGAGGCACAGAACCGGACTGTAATAGTTCTCGTTACTAATCACCATCCTAAACTTACAGGGGAAGAAGTGGTAAAATTTTAATTCTCAATGCATATTGTGTTTTGCAGTTATTGAAGAAATTTACTCGGTCCTTTACTTCCGAGCCACGGTGTATGCATTATAGGCCTAAACAAATGGCTAGAAATGCCTTCTATATCCAGGGCCGCAAAAAGCCGCAAGGCCGCAAAGACGCAAAGCCGCAAACATGCATTTTAACTAAAATATATCACCCGGGCAGTGGTGTCAAAGTGTCGGCCCATGGGGTCGCATGCGACCCGCGACCACCCAAGATGCGGCCCGCCGAGGATCAAAATTTTAGCACTGCATGCTGCCCGCGGCCCCCCAAAGTGCGGCCCGCTAGAAGCGTCATGCGGCCCGCTACCCCTCAAAGCGCGGCATGTCCGAGGGTCGAAAATTTTAGTATTGCCGTTGTTTGACATTGATTGACGTTGTCTGATGCTTGCTGATGTTGTCCGATTGTAATTGAAGTTGTCCGATACTGAATGATCATTGAAGTTGTCCGATGTTGCTGAAGTTGTCCGATTTTGATGAAGTTGTCCGATGATGAAATTGTCCGATTTTGAAAAAGTTGTCCGATTTTGATTGAAGCAGGGGCGTAGCGTGAGAAGGGGCAGGGAGAGGCGGTGCTGCCTTTGCTGGAAAGGTCTGCCCCCCCCTGCTCCCAAAAAGTTTCAATTGGCTTATGGGCTTGCCCCTCTGCTCTTCGTGGAAATTTAGCCTTGCCCCCACCCTCCCCTCTGCTCTGACGAACGAAAACAACACTCCCCCCCCCCTAGTCTATGTGTAATGTCGCTCTGCTCACCCTGCCTGGAATTATGGATTGTCTCCACGCAACGAGGCATCCTCGTTTTCAGCCGGATGCCCTTTATGACGCTTACTAAATAAATCATAATCTGACACGGGGCATAGGAGCTAGCGACCTTATATTATGTGTTTTATGCGACAGCAGCGACACTAGGCCTAATCCAAGTCTGGTCTTAACATGACTGGATTGATTGTAACAGTGAGCAAATCAAATTGTGCAATGATGTGATGGCATAATAACCTAAACACTGTAACTGTCATGCGGTTCAACTGGGGGGGGGGGGGGGGGGTTCACTTTAATAAGCTTAAACAATTGATTTTAAAGTCAATCTAATACATTGTCATGTAAATGATTAGTACAACATGTATGGAGCCATAGGATAATTTAAAGCCGACCTACTGTTATGACGCCGAACCTCACCCTGCAATGCTGAACAAAATCAAACTGAGACAAGAAAGGTAACTCGTCCTGGACCATACTCCACTATGTGCATTGTACTGTAACTGAACTGCAAATATAAAATGATTGGTCTTAAACTGCACTTGGAACTAGAACTGAAATGATTTGCAAAACTCTGTAACTGAACTGTACGCTAACTGAAATGACGCGATCCCGAACTGAAGCCTTGAATTTGAGCTGAAATCATTTGCCAGCTTTGCTGAATTAACTGCAATGTATAGGGTTTGTATGATGTACATCAAATCAAATAACACTGTATAACGGTGCTGCTTATTCTTTTTGGAAGAACAGCACTAGGCCTAAACAAAAAAAACATAACAAGTTTATGAGTGACGTCTATAAGCTCAAACAAATTGGTCGTTGCACGCCATAGTTAATTATATAAAATGCCTACTGCAGCGGTATTCTATTTATAGATGCTTATTTTAGTTTAGGGTTAGTTTGCTCAGGGATAGTTTAGGGCTAGTTTAGGGCTAGTTTAGGGTTAGTTCAGGGTTAGTTCAGGATTAGTTCAGGGTTAGGTCAGGGTTAGATCAGGATTATTTTATGTTAAATTCGTGCAGCCACCGCTTATTGCACTAATAAGTTTATGTTCAGGTGGTCTGTCGGTAGCCAATATTATTGTGTAAGTGATGCACATATTATCGCTTATTGTGACATTTTGATGTAATTAGTACTGCTTTTTGCAGTTTCTTTGCGATATCGTCAAAGTTTGTTTTCCGATATTGGTGAAATTTACGTAGCAGATGCGTCACACAAAAAAATTGTTGCATGGTTTGTTCAGGTATGTTGTTCAGAAAAGATGCTGTGCATGAATACTTAGATGTTTTTATTTCAGTTCAAAATTACCGTAAAAATATGGTCGCCCGCTCTGAATATTGAAGGTACTACATATTTTGAGTTCAAAATACTTTGGTGTTGCTGAAAGATGACAATATCTTTAATTTAACATGGTATGATAGTTAATGTTGGCTACATAATATATTACACATAGTGTAATTTATTCTAAAGATATAAAAATCTTTAATAGAAACTACCGTAGAAATATGGTCGCCCGCCATGAATATTGTAGGTAATATAATTTGAGTACCAACACTTTGGTGTTGTGAAAGATGACAATATAAATTTAGAATAACTTGCTATTGTAGTTAATGTGAGCTATATATTTGAAACACATACTACAATTTATTCTGAAGATTTAAATATCGGTAATAGCATACCTTGTTACAGTACTATGAGTCGGTAAAACTTGTGTGAATACAGGTAATACAAGCAGGGAAGTCGTTGAATCAAAGTATCTCACAGATGTAGTAGGTCTACTCAATCACTGATCCATGTAGTTATATGCCTACAACAGAAATGTTTTAAAAACACCATCAATGCAAAGGGCATTAACTTGCATCCGATAGATCTACTGAATTTACCAAAACATTCAGCTAGTCGCCAAGACTATCATACTAGCTTCAAAACTGGAAATAGTGTTACACAATGGAATAGTCAACCGATAAATTTTGAGAAGCATACAATAATTCACATTCTTGTGGTTGTAGCATGAACTTTAAGAGAAACTGTAGCAGTAGTGCCGTGGTGCTCTTAACTATTGATTAAAACTATTTTCATAATTAACTGCTTTCTAGTTTGACAGTATCAAGAATCAACTATTTCTTAGCTTTAGATCCAGTTCTTACCCAGCTTCATACCATTTGAGAGCAACTCTAAAGTGCTCTTTCTCACACTAAACCCATTCGATTACTTCTTCATCAATCCAAGGAACGTCAAATTGCAAGCAATCTTCATGAATCATATCTGGTAACCGCGAACTGTTTTCAACGGAATCCATTTCACCGTCTTCATCAATGTTGCGCACTTCAGAATTCTCACACTGATCACCACAGCAGTTCTTACAGGCTGCGACAAAAGACAATCTATGCTTAATGCATGAGCAGAGCTGTGTGGTGCATGGATGGCGTGTCACAATCTTACACTTGCAACGCACAACACTTAGGAGTTCCTCTAGAGACACTGCAATGTCAGTTGCAATTTTGACATCGATTGTTGACCAACTTCCAGCCCCAATCTGTCGGCTGCATGTCTGTGGACATCAACGTCTTCCACTGACATACTTGGAGGTGAACACGGTAAACATGAAAGCGAGCTGCATTCTGAGTTTGAGGCAAACGCTCTGGACGTGGTGGTGTTGAACTACATGCCATCATATTCATATACTTCACTTAGCGTATATGATTTGCCTATTTACTCAAGAGAAAATCGCTCAATTCTGAGTCAGTTCGTAACATGCTGAACTGCTGCAAAGTTGCAATACCTGGCTGGGATAGTCGGACAGCTGCATCTTTGCTACCTTCACTATCAAAGTCCACGCGACATACGACACACATTTTATCATTGAAATTAGACATGTCTAATCAAGACACGTGTATTGCACAATGGAAAGTCTATGTCTGAACCTCAAATCAACTCAGAGCTTAAATCACAGAAACTTCAATAGCATAACTCACTGAAATTTTTTTGTCACTGAATATGCACAATACATACCTCACTATTGTTGTTCAAACAAAAAGCCGATTTTCCAGCAACTCGACAGACAACGCGTTGTTGACGTAGTAGAAACAACGGATGTTTATCCAGCGACTCGACAGACAACGTGTTGTTGACTTAGTGGAAACAACGGCCAATTATCCAGTGATCCGGCACAATGCTGGCAATGTTACTTAGAGAATGATCCTATGGAGTAAATTGCGCGGGATATGCTCTACAACAGCAACAAGCACAGCAATAGACACAGACCACAGTGGAATGTCGTAAATCTACCATAGCTTTCAGAATTAAAGTGTACAAAATCTATTTAAATCAACTTGAGGAGTGAAGGATAAAGTTTCACTTTCTTCTGTAGGTTAGGGAAAGGCAAGGTTTTTTCCTATAGAGTAGCTAGGTACATCTTTCACTGTTTGTATAAGATAAGGCTCTCTTCTTACAGGCTATATGTCAATACAACAATGGTACATCTTTCACAGGTTTGCGTAAGTTAGAAATGAGTACTAAACATAGCGAAAGTAAATATTGACCCAGCGCTTTAACGCTTAAAAACGTATTGCCATGTCTCCCTCAGTGGGAGCGCGGAAGGCTGAAGTTAAGTACTTTGTCATCATACAGTCGTCTTTGAGTCAGCACGGCATCTATTGCCTGAAGCTCAGGGGTCATGGGTGCACACCTGTAGTATCAAACATGTCACGGAAACACATTATTCGGAGGGTACGATCATCATAGACCATCGCAAAACGAAAAGAAAATCATCAACTGCTCCTAACGTCATTCGCATTCAGTACAGTTTACAATAGAGATTTTACCTAATATCACTGACTTTTCAAGTTATTGCATAGAAAGTCAAATAGCTAATACTCCTGGTGCATCGCGGTGGAACTTTGGATATGTAAACTTCCATAAGTACTTTACCTGATTCAGCCAAAAGCGCTTTTGTTAGAATTTTCGCCATCGTACCATTGGCAAAAAAAACCTGACATCCAGATCATAGCCTCAGAATTACATTCACATTCGGCATAACATTCCACTCCGTCAGTCCAGCAAATGCCAAATATGAATGTCAAAATGGACAGACAACAAAAAAGCTGCTAAAGTGGTGCTACTAGCTCCTCGCTTCTCTTTCAGGAACGCCCCGGAGTGAGGGTAACTTTTACGAGTGACTGACATTATGCCATTCCAGAATAGACTTCAAGATTTGAGTGTTTGAGAGCCGGAAGCAGGACCACTGGTGATGTATACAGTATCTGATTTCAGCCTGACTCAGCACATTGGATATCTGTTTCTTTTCTTGCAGACTGTGAAGTATTCCTGCAGCTAGCCATGGCGAGCAATGATGGACCGTCAACGTCTTCTTCTTCCGACACATTCGCGTCCGGACAAAAGCGCGGCCTGCCTGCTGGAAGGTCATCTATCCTTGTTGACAAATTAATGCTTTTGATATTATGAATAATAGATGCTAGTTAACGTACTGCATTCCTTCAGCCAGGTGAAAGTTTTGACCACAAAGCTTTATCTAAGATTTTATCTGATATCATTTTACTCGTATTTTTTCCAGTAAATGCATTGCATGGACATTTAGTAGGCTTGCAGTATCACAGTCATCATTGCAGTTTAGTATTGCAATTTTAATTAGGCATATTTGATTTTGTGCGTAAACAAATATTGTATAAAATTATGGGCATTCTGTAACATTTGTTTATCTGTCTGTAAATCGTTGAAGCTATCATACTGTTATATAATTGAACACAAAGACCGATCTGGGCTTCACTGAATAATGGCGAAACTTTTAATTCACAATAATTTGACACACTAATAAATGCTGATTTTATAGTTCAACCAGTGGTATTGAATTATTGTACTGAGCTTGAAGTAATTATTTTAGCGCGCTTCTTCTTGGTTATTTCAGACTGCCATCCTTGCGATCCCCGAGAGATCTGACGCTAGGCGGAGCGCCTAAGCGCACTTATACACCGACCATTCCAGTTCGGAGGGAGATTCCGAAGCCTGTGTAAGCGACATATATTTAGGTAGAATACGTATAAAAGGTGTAGTTAATTAATTTATGTTTTAGGGTTGGCTCAATATTTATCCTAAAATAGTGCAACAGACGTCTAACCTGTGCGAACACTTCCGTAACAGGTCTCACGTACCTCACGTAACAGGTCTCACGTACCTCACGTAACAGGTCTCACGTACCTCACGTAACAGGTCTCACGTACCTCATGTAACAGGTCTCACGTACCTCACGTAACAGGTCTCACGTACCTCACGTAACAGGCTTGCTGTAGCGCATTAGAATTTTGACATAAAAATGCTGTTTAATATTATTATTCTGTGTGATAGATTACAAGTAGGCCTGTGGGCCAGGCCACTTAGACCATATTATTTACTTAAATCACAAATGGTATTGTAAATTTGATGATATATATTGACTTATTTTTTTCCTTGATCTGCAGCTCATATTTACGCATTCAGTCGCGCATTCCATTTGTTTATTCTGAGACTTTTTATGAGCATGTTCTTGTATATTAAGCTAAGATTGTTGTTGTTTAACATTTTAGCATAATGTTCAGACATCCTGAGATTACTTCAGTCGATATGCCCACTGCAGGCCGGGGAACAAAGAATTGGCTTGCAGCTCAGAGCTTCCCCGGCGAGTCGTATAAGATGCCTGAAGAAGGGGGAATGGTTCTGTGTTGGCTCTCTACACTATAACAGTCTCTGTTTCTACACATGGTCCTTAAACTATAAACCCCTCTGGTTGTACTTAAGTAGCGCTTTATATTATTACGTAAGAATTGAAAGATAAAATTAGCTATTTTTGACGCATGCATAGGCCGGTAGTTTCTGAGTCTCAGCCACAAGTTTGGGGGGGAGGCAGAGATGGTCGGAGGGGGGGGTCAAACTTGCGGGGGGGGTGGCAAGAGGGCAGGGGTCGAGGGCGCGGACGGGGGGATAATATCATTCACGTCAAGGGCATCTTTGAAGAAACGTCGAGAGAGGCCCCCCGAGCGAAATCTGGTGTGTAAACACCGATGCATTCTAATTATCTATTTTGATCTCTGTATTGTTGTGCTATTGTATCTGTATTATTGAGTGTACCGTGATGTTATAGTCTCTATTTGATATTATGGGCTGATGTTTTGATAAGTTGTGGAACCTAGCTCCAACTATTTTTCTCTATTTGTATTCTATTGCATTGTAATCTAGACTGTGTAAGTACAAAAAGGCTTGACTGGCAAAGAGCCCTGTGAAGTGTAGAATAGAGATATACAGTATTGCTCAAAAGTTTGAGCCTACTGACCAATTTATCAACTTTGTTCGTTTGCTTTTAAACAAAAGCAAACTTTTCTCTTTTGATCTGATTACAGAGAC
>JAQIWG010008567.1:0-11330 GCA_034695025.1 Chamaedrilus cognettii | reverse complement strand
ACTTTTAACGCACCAAAAATATGTCATGCAAACGGAGATGGAAAAACATCATTTGCTTGAATCGTAGGTGCGGGGGACTGACCGGCTGTTTAACAAATTTGCGTTGAAGGAAGACGAAATCCCTCCTGAGGATCACACAGAATGAGATCACAGAATACTCACTGCTGGTTGCTCGACCTCGATTTAAGTTCGATTTAGTTTTGTGGACCAAACCAACCAATCAAATTATTTGACACAATTCTCTCATAGATTTCCATTGGTTAAATTGGGCTACAAAATTAAATCACACTTAAATCACACTTAAATCGCACTTAAATTGAGGTAGATCAACCAGCAGTAAATGAACTAAAGCAAGACAAGTACTAAACATGGTCATTAAAATAACAAGTACTTAAACCAAATTCAAAAGAAACAACTTAAATAACTTGTCCAATCAGTTTTTGAAAGAGTATTAGAACTAGGCCCCTAATCCAATCATATCACATAGGAAAACTGTTTTGGGAGGAATGTCCCAGCTACAAAAATGAAAGAAAATTTTTTAATTTAAAGAATAAATTCATGAAATTGCCTACAACTTCTTCAGCAAGTGACTCTGAAAGTGTTATAGATTAACGTCTCGTCCAGAACGTCCAAAGAACCGATACGCTATATATACGCTTGACGCCAAAGCGTCAGTGAGTTACATTTTAAAATAATTCCAGGGGTAAACTACATCCCTTTGGAATATGCCCGGATTAAACAGCGATCGAGGGCTAGTTGCTGGCCTTCATTGGCACCTTGTCCTTGTCCTTGTCTTTCTTTGCGTCGAAGGTGGCGCAGATCTGCGCAAAGACCTTCTCAGGGGCCTGGGCGGCATCCAAGTACATGTGGAGACCGCGTTTGGAGTAGTAGTCCACCAGGGGACTCGTCTGCTTGTGGTACGCATCGAGACGCTTCTTGAGCGCCTCTGGGTTGTCGTCTGAGCGCTGAATCAGCGGCTCGCCCGTCAACTGTGTGTAGCGTTAGAAATTACTCATTGGTTGCTCTAGGAGATGGGGAGGGGGGGGCTCAGGGGATGCTTGTAGCCTAAGGTTTCAAGCCCCCCCAGTTGGTTTAAGCAAAGTCCATTTAAGTTAAAAAATGACACAATAAAATTTTGATTTTGGGAGCAAAAGCCACCGTTATGATTCTCGTTATGATTCTCAAGCCCCCCCAGTTGAAATAGAGAGGAGTTGTTTGAAGCTTTTCTTGTTTAGGAGATGCAAGTGTCAAAAATGTTACGTTTATCGTCAAAGATGTATGTTACGTATGGAAAGTCAGAAGTTTGTCAACACCTGGAACTGATACTGAAATTGCCAGCAAATTCAAAATACATCACCAATAATCTGCTATTAAATAAATCATAAACGATGACAATCTAACTTGACAATCTAAATTACTGTCCGGCCATCTATCAACCTAGATTTGTTGATTGTGCACACAAGGGCTGGGCTCCCTAAAAAGGAAACACGCAACCGGGGGGGAGCCAATAGAGACTTCTCCCCTCACACCCAATGAATGCAGGGCTAAGCTACAGGTTGGTTGTCAGATAGACAGGGGATCATTCAATCTTGTTGGAGGGCTTGTAGATTAATCCCTCATCGCAGCACAGTTTACTCACGTCGTCTTTCATCGGGACCTTGGGTGGGCTGAACTCGATGTGGTACGACCGCCCGCTGGCGACGTGGATCAGTCTGCCTGTGATGCGGCGCACCAGCAGCTCGTCGGCGATACCAAACTCCAACACGGCGTCCAACTCACGATTTCTCTTTGCCAGCAAGCCGTCCAACTGTCACACAGAGGAGGATTGTAAAACATAAAATTTTCGCGTGCATGTAATTTCTGCTGTCGCAAATCAACCACGTTTGCAAAACTTACATGCAGCAAAATAAAGCTGCTGGAGCTACATAAAATGGGCAGTCATCAAAAAGCAACTCTTAAATCGCCTTTTACGACTCGCCCGGGGAGCTCTGGGCTGCAGGTCAATTCTTTCTTCCCCGACCTGCAGGGGTATGGACAAGTCTGTGACGTCACTTTTCACATATACACATTGGTTCACACAAAAGTGGGTGTTCTGCCAAAGTTACAGTACACAAATACAATGTATGCCTATCTCTGGTTCACTACGGGGCATATTTTAATCAGCAGTTTTACACAGAATGTGCGGTTGTAAATTGAATTGTGCGGTTGTTAATTCCTTTCATTTTCCGTTTGTGAGTTCTGCATAGGACGAAAAAGTCTCGGTCAGCATCCCCCCCTCCTCCCCCGCCCTCGCAACTTACCCACGTGTGCAGTTGTACTCAGTGCTGTAGTCCTGATCAAAAAACTGGTTGGGGGGGGGGAGGGATTTGTAGCTTAAGGGCCGTGTGTAGTAACAAAGACTAAATCCTGGGGTACTTTGGGCCCCAGGGTTCATTATCAGTTGATCTTCAGGACTCATCAGGACTGAGAGTGTGTCCATGTTTAAAAGAAATGCTTGCAAGCATTTCTTATCATTGTACTAGAAATATTATACTTGCTAATCGTTATTGCATTCAGCCTAAATATTTTGTGTTCACACGGCTGATATTTGTTCTTTTTCATCTTTATTTTCTTATTCACATGGTATACTAGTACCATATATTTTGTTGTTTGTAATTTATGATGCAATTAACAAATTGACATTAATTCGCTGCAAGGGGGGTGAGGCATGGGCATATTGCCTTCACGGAGATGTATTCTCTTTATGCTTAATTGCAGGTAACTGGACATTCTGGTCATTTATTTTTTGTATTTGTGTATGTACCGAAGTTACACATGTGAAAAAAGAAAATTATTATAATAATATAAAATACAGTCCAGTCCTGTGTAAGAGGGCTGAAACAGAATTACTCTCCCTTCTTTAGTTGCCTTCTGAAAAATTTAATTAAACTCATTACCCTGATTGCCTCTCTAGTACCTATTCCTTTCCTGAACTCAAATTGTATTTTATCAAGTTACTTCCTTTGTCCTTTCCACAATCCCCTTTGATTGGTGGGGTTTTGTTGAATATCAATCTTCCTTGTTAAAATTTTGAGCATGATCTTTGCTGGCGCACAAAGAACGGATACTTTTGGTTTCGTACTGCGCCTCTGAAAAAGTCTTGGTCTGGGGTCCTGGAAATCAAGGCCTTGAAATTAATCTTGGTCTCGGCTACAAAGGTCTCCGTCTTGGTGTTCACAGTAAAAGTCTTGGTCTTGGTTGCCGAGGACTTGGTCTTGAAAAAAAGTCTTGACAACAAGACTGACAGTGACTGATACATTTAAACCAAAAATACCTATCAATAGTGGACGGATATATTTTAACAATTCAACTGCTGAAAATACTATGGTACATTCAATATATTAACAAGATACTTCACAGCACTGATACAATATCGTCGATCATTTTCATATAGAGCTTAACGTGATTTATTTTATCAAGAGCGTTCATAATTTCCAGAACAAAAATGTTTACAATCAGATTTAACAAATTGAAATATTGCACACAATATATCATCATCATCATCATCATTTACGTTTTACGTCCACTTTCTGTGCTTGCACAGGTTGGACGTTTCCCACGATGAGACTCTCGTAACATAACTATCGATTCTTTGCCATCTCTCTATTCATGCCTCGCTCCTTCATATCGCTCTCTATCGCCTCCTTCGACGTTTTCTTCCCCCTCCCCTTTCCAACGATCCCCTCCAATTCTATCTTAATATATCGGAATACGGATACCCAATCTTCCTCATTCATGCGTTTCACACGTTAAAACCACCTCAGTCTCCCCTTCTTCACCATGTCCGTTATACATACGACACCTAACCGTTTACTCAAATCTTCACTTCGACACTTGTCCTCCAATGACACTCCACACATCCTTCTCACCATCATTCTCTCTGTCCTCTCTAATCTCTGAAGATCCTCTACCATCCAACGCCAATATAAAATAAAAATATAACCTTCTGAGCCTGGACGACGGTTCGAGGAAACCCGTCGAGCAGAAATCCCTTGGCGCACTCGGGCTTGCTGAGGTTCTCGTCCACCAGCTCCACCACAAGGTCGTCACTGACCAGCTGACCATCGTCCATCACCTTCTTGACCCTCCTGCCGAGCTCAGACCCCGAACTGATCACCGCTCGCAGCATGTCGCCTGTGAGAGATATACACAAGATAAAAACAAGAACTAACATTGCATACTCTCCGAGATGATGAAGTGTAGTTTACTTTGTCAAAAGCCTTACAGCTGGTTGCTCGACCTCAATTTGAGTGCGATTTAAGTGCGATTTAGTGACGTAGTCCGATTTAACTAAATTTTCTGTTACTAGACCTCGATTTGAAGTGCAATTTAGCAATCTGCGAATTAATTTTTTTAATTGCACATATCTGCGATATAATGGCCAAAACATCAGAATGTCAGTTACGTTTCAGGATTCAAATTTTTACGCTTTATTGAACATTTACCACTATTGACACGTATCAACACGATTAGGGCCTTTCGGGACGCTAATAAAGATCAGGATTCAGTAATATTTGAGCACATTTGCTAAATCACACTCAAACAGAAAAAAATCGTTGAGAAACTCAAAAATTTCAAATGGCAGTTTAGCTTAAACTACAGTTTGAGTAATGTGCAATTTAGCACTTTTTCAAATCGAGGTCAAGCAATCAACAGTAAGTAACGTCCAGGGCCCAAATATTTACAGTCAGATTTAGCTCATTGATATTTTATTGTACAGGATATAAAACAAGAATAGAACCTTCTGCATGAAGGAATAAAAATGTCACCCCGCACTTTCATACTTTGCCATATGACTCGTAGCATGTCACTCGCAACACCGTGACTCAACACACTGACTCGGTGCTCTGACTTACACTGTGATGCAAAAAGCATTATGTCAATTTTTCTGTCACCTATGTGGCTTCGTAAAGAGGACATTTTAAGCATATATGCACAATTGCACATCACATGCCTACTTTATTGGAAGCAGTCATGTTTGATATAACTATTATACGTATCACAGCGATATATAAAAAATTATATATAGTAGTTATATCAAACACATGCACATGATTGTATATGTCACCAGTGTCACCAGTGTCACCTGTTTTTTATTGTCTCTTAAAAATATTTTATTCATATAACCTCACACGGAATACAATTCGACAAGGTGCATTTTAACTTAAAAAAAAATTATACGCTAACCATTTGTGCAAGCATATAACAGTATACCAGTGTAAGAATGTACAGTGTGACACACTTGTACTCAATTCATAACACTTACCAAGCCATGCAGATGAAAAGCAAACAACAGAATGCAGTGTTACCAGTCGAGAGATGACAGGCACAAAACTTCTCGGCCATTCTCGGCGCCTGAAATGCGGCACACAAAAAACTTAGAAAAAATTGTAAACAACTCGACAATCTATGTAACGAAATTAAAAACCTTGTTAGTTATTTTAGTTACTTTAGTTATTTGACTCACATTTCTCCCATACAACAAAGTCATGATTATGCTAGATATATTACATTTAGTGCCCATTGAAAAAACTAATTTACTTGATTGGCATAATAGTGTGTGCCAACATTCGTGAAAGAAACTAGTCGTCTACACCCTACAAGTCTGCCGACAATATGCTAAAAACATCAGCTTATAGATTTAAGTTTTAAGAATTCTGCTCAATAAAATCTACAAGCAGGTTACATGCTTGGCTGATCTCCAAACGCTGTAAAAACTGCCTTCTGAGCTGCAAAAACTGAGCTGCAGACTGCCTGACTCATTATATAGGATAACTCGCTCAAAACTCACACATTCTACCACTGCAACTAAGACAAACATTAAAGTCGTTAACATGATAGTCTTGCACCGGCTTCCCTTACAAGATATTCCATTATAATATAGCCTACTAAAGGCCCACCAGCCGGTATCTTCAATTCATGCGTACCTGCGTGCCCTTGCCCGATCCCGGGGGTCCCAGCAAGATAGCATTCACCCCCGCACAGTCGGCCTTCCCTTCCTCGCTCCTCGCCTTCTTGACGGCGCCGAACAGGAAGGGGAACCACGGCATTTCTTGTCCGGCGTTTTGTAATCAACCACTAACCTAGGCCTACGTTTACTTTTTCTCAAGGTCAAGGTCTAGGCCATAGAATAGTGACATCTAAGGGAAAAACCTTGAAAATACTCCAACCAATTATTAAATCTGTTTTCTTTTTTCTTTCTCTTTTTTATTCATTGATTAGCCTTAAGAGCATTTTGACAAGATTGAGCAAGATTCTAAGCCAAATAAAAACCACAACCCCGCCTCTGGGGTAGGCCCTGTGGGCCGGTAGAACATCCAAGGACATGTTGGTCGCAATCATCACCCCACTATGTTTCCCAGTATATTGTTTCTTTCCCTGAAGTTCTAATGGCTCTCCGTTCCCCTCTTGAAATACTTAAAGCTCTGGTTTTAGATTTTCAATATCAATATCTTCTTTAGCTTATGAAAGCAAATTTTGCTTTATAGAAAATTCCTTGCATTATGATTTTTCTGAACTAAAAACTGGAAATTTTTGTGTTCAGTTTTCTCGCTAATAAATATTTAAATTTAACAAATTTCTAGACTTGTTAGCAAAATATTACTAAAAAATTTGTTTAAATTTACTGCTTTCAGGTTAGTGATTATTTTTATCAACTAAAATATATGTATTTTCGACCTCGTAACATGTATTGCGTTTTGAATGTTAATTATTCCTTAATCCAATCTTTTTGGTTGCTTGGCAACGCAAATCGAGTTTTACTTCCGGCTATATTTTTGTTGTCAGCGGTTGCTAATGAAAGTTTAATTATAAAAGTTTCCATTTTTGCGCCAGAGTGGTTTTTTAGAAGTTTATTTTAATTTTTGTTTCTCCCGGGGTCGTTTACATTGTAATAAGTAGATGGAACAGTTTAGTATCATGAATAGGGCGGGCTGTACGAATTTGGTTACTTGGTGCACGTTGGATGTGTCAGCGTACAGGACTCGTGCGGACGGCTTACTGGCGATCTTGGCGATTCTTTACGGTTTGCCCCAATGGTAACTAATGGTAGCTAGCTACCTGTGTTCGAGATAGGACTTTTAGCATTACAAAACTTGAAAATCGGCTGAAATTTAACTTTGATGGGGGTACAGAAACAACACGGGAACGCTCGGGGACGATGTGGGAACGATGTGGGACGATATGGGAACGCTCGGGGACGGTTTGGGAAGGATCGGGGATGGTGTGGGAAGGGTCGGGGACGGTGTGGGGACAGTGTGGGAAGGGTCGAGGACGGTGTGGGAAGGGTCGGGGACGGTGTGGGGACGATGTGGGACGATGTGGGAACGGTGTGCGATGATGAGGGAACGGTGTGGGAACGATGTGTGACGATGTGGAACGATGTTGAGATGCTCGGGGACCAGTGGCGTAGCGTCGGGGGGAGGGGGGGGGTTAGGGGGGGCTTTAGCCCCCCCGCGTTGGAAAGAGTGGAGGGACCGAGGGGGGTTAAATGCTCTTTCGAATGCATTATTTGCCCCCCCCGAGTCTGCCCTTTCTCCTGCGAACAATGTTTAATGCTCTGCTGTGCATAGTGTTCCTCGCTGTCATATAGACGATCGAGTAGCCCAATATGCAGTATTCTCAGTACAATAGATTTTTATGACAATTTGTCATTTTCGTTAAAATGTTTGCATAAAGCAGGTAGGTAGGTGAATTTTGATCGTTTCAGATCGTTTCAGATCATTTGAGATGGTGCAGTTCGTTTCAGATAATTTCAGATCGTTGCAGATCGTTTCAGATCACTTGGATTGCCACAACATCATTTAGAACATAAATGTACATCAAACAACATTTTGTCTAGATTGTGCTATATTAAATGCATGCACTTTGTGCACACAGATATTGTACGTGTGAGCAAATTGTGCGCCCGAGTAAATCGTGCATGAGGGCAAATTGTGCGCTTGGGAAAATTACGGATAATTTTTACGCATATTAAGGTAAATATGTCTAGCTAGCTGGCTAGCTAGATATCTATATTTGCCTTATTGTGCGCGCGGGAAAATTGTGCGGGACGGTGTGGGAAGGGTTGGGGCCCAAAACCTTTCCCACATCGCTCTCACACCATCCCCGACCCTTCCCACAACGTCTCCGACCCTTCCCAAACCGTCCCCGATCCTTCCCACACCGTCCCACACCGTCCCCGACCCTTCCCACACCGTCCCCGACCATTCCCACACCGTTCCCGAGCGTTCCCACATCGTTCCACATCGTTCCCACATCGTCCCCGAGCATTCCCGTGTTGTTCCTGTACCCCCCATCAAAGTTAAATTTCAGCTGATTTTCAAGTTTTGTAATGCTAAAAGTCCTATCTCAAACAGGTAGCTCTGTTGTCGGAGATGAGAAAGTTACCATTGGGGAAAACCGTAAAGAATCACCAGAAGGATCTTTTTGCCTAAAGTGGAAGTTGATTTTAATTATGGGTAATCGTTGTTAATTATTGTGATTGGATTTGAAAGGGTCATGACCCTGTCGATCAATTGTTGTCGGTTGGTAATTAGTTTGGTCCGCAGGCCGAGCCCCTCCCCCGTTATCTCCATATGTGCCTCGATATATAGCCTGTAGTGACCCCCCCTTAGCTCTAAGGTGCTGTCCTTTATTTTATTTTATTTTAGTTTATTTTATTTTTTGTTCAAGAGCTTACTAAGCTTATTTCAATGCGCTAAGATTACCTTAGCAATAATAGGTTTAGTTTATTGAAATAATCTTGATAGCTCAACCATTTTGCTGCATGATAGTGAAGAAAAATGATGAAAACGGTTTCAAAATAGCGCCATGCCAGACAGACTCGTTGAGGCTTGCTGCGTGTCGAGGAGGAGGCTGGAGTGGATGCATTGCTAATCAAAGTCGCAAAATTGCAGTCGCAAAGTCGCATCTTCAAAGTCGCAAAGCCGCAAAGTTGCAAAGTCGAAAGTGGCAGTCACAAAGTCGCAAAGTCGTAAGGCGCATTTTGACTAAAATATCCGAATAGGGATTAATAAGCTCTTCCTCCAGCAAGCCGTTGGGGCGAGTTTTCCCACGCAAGCACCAAATAATCCAGTAATTTGACGTTAATAATGAATTTGATCATACAGATAATTGAATACACAGGTACATTAATTTGCAGTACTTAATAATTGTCGATCAGGCACCTCAAGATGTGAGGGTTACTTTTTTTAAACTCAACGCAAAATTATTAGGGGTAGGGTTGAAGGAGACTGTTTAGAAATTCAACAGAAAACTATAATTTGCGTCAAAATGAGTCATCCGCAGTGCGTGCCACATCAGGAAAGTTTCCAGGAGCGAAAGGACTTCTGCGCCCGGTGTTCGGACCCCTGTGAGCGGTACATGGAACCCACGCCGCAGCAGCGGAACATGTCCGAGCGACACCCGGACGACTGTGGCGCGTCAGAGTGCGATCTGATCAAGTTGAAAAACCCTGCGCCATGCAAGGTTACTAGGCTATAGTCAACTACTATACTAAACTAACTGCCTTTGTGACGTCTATTCTGTTAATGTCCATATTTTCACACAGGTTTGGACGTTTAAGCTCTTGTGAGGACTGCTGGAGCTGAGTTTTTACTTCCTGACGCCAACTAAATATATAATTTTCTGTCACGGGTTTAGCAGCTATCGACACGTGTGTGTTTAACAACCTTGCTGAAGGGCCTGTAACGCATGGTTTCATAATGGCCAGTGCCGGGACTCAAACCCAGGTCCTCTTAACTCAATGTCCAACACCTTAACCACTACACCGCAGAGCCTTGCTATGGTGTAGTGAGTTATTGCAGAAATTATACTACATTTGGTTTGCATAATTATATGTCAATCAGAACCGTGTGTTTTTTGTGCAGACATGAGTCATAATCTTGCAAAAAATAGTTTGACACTGGTTAATTTTTACACTATCTAACTCAGATGATTTGTTTCTGAGCTCAAATTAAATGCTAAGCAAAGTTTAATGCCAAAAATAATTTTTTACTGTCAATTTGGCATAAATTAAGTTGAAAATCGATGAGTTGAGTTGAAAAGACGCACAACTAGCTCTGTTGTAAGTAACCCCTGTAGCCTGTGCAGCCTAAGTTTATACAGCGCTTGAAGTGCTAATATCCGTACTCACCATTGCGAGTTAACCTCGAGTTGGTCAATCGGCGAGTTGAGAGTGACCGTTGTCAATCTTCTGTGCCCATCGTGACGTCACACAATCCGCCGATTGAGCCAACTCGAGGTTAACTCACAGTGGTGGATACGGATCTAAGAGTCAGCAAGTGAGTTGCGGTACTGGTTTCAGCCATTGGCAGAGAGGATTGGATCGGGATTGGTGCCCAAGGGATCCAAGACCTCTGACTACTACCGCACTTACAACATCCCCGAGAAGTTCGAGTACCCTGGTACGCTATTATAGCATTCCTCGTTTCTTCGGACTCCTGAAAACAGACCCGTTCCCAGTTGAAGATATTTGCAACTGTTATCTATAGTTTTTAATCTACTGTTGGTATTTTTTGTCATCGGATGACACTGTATGTAACTTTAGAAACAGCTATAATCAGGTAAATTTGTCAGAAAACTATGTAAAAAAGAAGAGCCACACTGAAGTATTATTTAAACATTGGTCAGCAATTTGAAATCAGCTGGTGCTGAGAGCAGAAGATTTACAACGTAAACCGAGAGGGGGCGTCGTTTTCCCACAATACCAAGGGTTACCTCAGTCAGGATTGAGTCTAATGAATTTCTATAATTTCTATTTTTAGAACTTGTACAGTTAGGTCCTAGAAAGTGTAGATACATGTTTTGATTGAAGTTAAAGTTGAATTTAGTCAAAGTTTGGTTTTTGTTGAAATCTACTAATAGCATAATATTGTATCTGCGCTAGGGGTAAGTCAGCGCAAGTCAAGCGTCTGACAAATGTTTAGGTTTACCGTGATCTACTGGTGCTTATGGCCGATGCAGTAATGCATCCAAATACTTTTATGGGGGAAAACGAGTAGCTGAAGGCCATCTTAAGGTGAACCAATGAATGTGGGAAGAACTAGAAATTGGGTCAGGTTGTGATTATAGTGGATACAATTAGATCAAGCCCCCAACCAACAGAAGCCTTCTTGAGCGTGGTTGACTATTCATGTATCAGCCACTATTCTTAATCTTAGCTTGAGCCTAGATCATCATGCTTAACTCTGGGATTATTGCTGTTCTGAGATAAGCACTAGTGATGCAGCCTGTTTTTAGTACAGTTTGGACACAGAGGAATGTGGTGTAATCTCTGTTAAATCCATTAT
>JAQIWG010008566.1:0-11330 GCA_034695025.1 Chamaedrilus cognettii | reverse complement strand
TTTTCTGACGGACAGGCACACAGCAATCAGCCGTGTCGCAGCGACGGAGCATGCATGACGTGATCCACGGATCATGCGTCTGCGCCGAGCCCCCGTGGTGTCGCCGAATGTCGACGTACGCGCTTCACATCTCTTGACTCTGTGACATTCAACTCAAAATTGAACAATTACAAAATAAAGCAATATTCACTCACAAGCAATTCAATAAAAACAATTTTTTTCATCAATCAGTGTCTTGGAATCATTCATATAGATCTATTTAATATTAGCAGAGCGCGCCTACAGCAGAAAAATTAAACAATAGAAGAAGATACATGAATATTATGCATTGCATTAAACAAGTTTTACGTGAACTGACATAGGCCTATCATGAACACAATTCATGTTTTATTTCAGTACCTAAATATTCTCAGTTTTAGTTAACAAAATAAAGGCTTCTTACATTCTGTTTATTTCACAGTAGGCTACATCATAGGTTTTATTATAAGTTCCTGTCAAAAATCTTCACTTCATATTTGTATTCAGTCACTGATTACCATCAAAACCATCACTTAAATTGAGACAAAAGGCATTAATTATCAAGAAAACATTTAATTTCATCATTTTAATAAACACAGATGAGGTCATGCAGGAAGCAATAACAGACAGTTTTGGTTTTATCTCAGCAAGTGGCCGCAAGCCATGCTCCCGTCCCCGCATGACTCCATCCATGACGTCACTCCACTCGTCTGTGACAATAGTAACAAAATATTAATATCATCATTAAAATAAAACTGACTATACATCATTTATCATAAGACACATCGTTTTGTCAATTTATCAATAATAGATGTGAAGATATCAGATTAAAAAAAATTACCCTAAATCAATCCTACTAATACTGATCTCGCTATTTAAAATCTTAAAAATCTGACTTAGTAATTTCTTTAAAATATCGTTCGAATAAGTTTATAATTGACAACAAGCATAAAAGTAGTTATGCTATTCAGATAGGCAAAGCTTTAGCTTCCCTAATCCATACGTATACAACAAGCTGTCAAAGCATGAAATGAAATTAAATCGACGATTTAAATAAGCAGTTTGTAAACTTCAAACACGTAAGTAGCGAAAACAGAAGCATAAGCTGCCCCTAAGCACAGGATTACCCAGAGTCTTGTCCATTGCACTCATTCCATAGCAAGCATAATCAGAATTTTTATTTATTTTATTTTATAAAATGTCTCCCCACTTAACCAAAGTTCTTGCAAAAATACCAAATTCATGTCTAATCCATCTCTACTGCACAAAGATCCCAGAACCGTTTTGCCTTGTTGAAAGCTATGAACGTTTAAGGATGCAATTTTTAAGAAACTCAACGAAAATGTTACACTAGCAGCAGGGAGTGGATTTATCAGAACAGCCATGACTAAAGAGGTTGTTAGATACTATCTGTTGCCAGATTATCAGTAGCCATATTAGTATCTCCCAGATTCTCGGGAGCAAATATTATGTCAAAGCCAGAAGTGCTACCACTAGTCACGGCGGTGACAACGGTAGAGAGCGGCACAGCCGCGGAACTATTTCTCACTCCATCACCGATGTGAGTGGAGTGAGACTGGAAACTGCTACCCTCACCAGGACCAAGCCTTCCCTTGTTTCCCCCAATGTCTCCACCCACAACACGCACTTCCCGACTCCCACCCCCGCGATCCTCTCAAATGTTCCAAACCCCACCGCTCTCCTCCCGACTCCCCCTCCTACCCCCGCATCCATCCCTGTTCTCCCCCACCGTTCCCCCATCCACCTTCGGCTTATAACGTTACTCGCGCAGCGTCACGCCCACCGGCCTATTGTCGCGATTAAACAGTTTGTTCTTGTCTTCCTCAATGATGCACACGCGGAACGATTTATTGTCCTCCGGCTGCCCTCTGGCTCGCTTCAGCTCGAAACACATCAGAACTTGACCATCAATGTCGTGAATATAGGACTTGATATTTTCTTCGGTGTCGTTACAGTCTATGTTGCTTAGACAGAAAACCGTCTTGGTTTGTCCTTGGTTGTCCGACTTGAAAGTGTCCTGGCTGCGTGAAGCGTTGATGTCCGGCCGACGCCCCGACCAGCGTCTTGGGTCGAGGCCTGTTAGCCGGTTGTGAGACTTGCGGGCGTGGTGCGGGTGCCGGGGCAGGGGCGGACTGCTGGCCGACCGATGCGCACCCGTGCGACGGCGACGTTAGTTAACGACGGCGTTTACGACGGCCCGCCTCAGTCCACGGTCCGCCCTCATCGGATGTTTCGTCTATCTCGGAGACAGGCAATGCGTCAGAAACACTGTTGAGACGAGGTGGAACAGAGGGAAGGGACGAGGCTCCTGCGCCCCTGAACACCTCAACGTTGGGGTAAAGGGGAGCCGCTGCTAGCAGCGACTGAAATTCAGAGCGGGGTATATGCTGACTTACCGGTTGGTTTCTATTGAACGAATTGTTTCTATCCATGGTGACCCTCATGGTTGATCGCCTTTCATCAAGCTTCTCGAGCTTGAGCATGACCATGACTATGTCCCCCTAGCAAAGCTTGATTGATGACATCCTGTCGGGGTCTGTCGAGACAAATTGTGGCAGTTTCGAAAGCAGCATGGCCTCGTCGACACGCGTGAGCAGAACGAGCATGTCGTCGACCTCGATAGCGCCTCGGTTCGCAATGTTACGATTTCGTTTGATTGTCCTCTGCCATTTATCGAGCTGGAGGGCGTCAACCTCCGCCACGAGCTTGTCTCTCGCCACCGAAATGTCATCGTCCAGATAAAAATCTGCAATCGTGGAATTCAACGGCTTTTTGGCAATGCGTGTAAACTTGTTGACCATGAAGCACAACAGGTCGCTAACGACTAGACGGCGCCCGTCAGCCATTGCCATGCTCCTCGATCATGAACATGTACAGCGAGACACAGAGTACAGCGAAGTTCAGCGCAGGCGACCAGCGAACCGTGAAAGGGAAGGAGTGAATTGAAGGGAAAATGCGAGCCCCCAGACAAGTTGAGGACCGTACTGTAGCTGACCTGCACTCAAATAAGAAAGATTTTAGGGCGAGTGAAAATATTACTATTTTTAAGATTTATATATTTGTCATCATTTGAAATATCTACCTGTCTTACGCATAACCTAGTCCAGCGGTCAAATAGGTGTGGGGCGGGGTGAGGTGGAGGGATTTGCAGTTTAAGGACCACGTGTAGTGTCAAAGACTACTAGTCAGATTCTATGTAATAGTAGAACGTCACAGATACGCTCCCCCTTAATCTAGAGTCGCATATAGATTAAGTACCAATTCTTAGTTTTTCAGCCTGCAGGAAATACATGTAATATAGACCACCTTCTGATAAACGCCAAAGAGTTTTAACAGCTTTTCGGGTCGCACTAACTACCGATTGAGACCGAATATTAGAGAATAGTATCAAATACGACCGAGTAGAAGCGAAAAGCACCCAATAGAATCGAATTAAAGGGCGGGGGATGGCGGATTGTGTAAGATAAAGTTTTAGTGGCTTATTTATTAAGAGGTTAAACGTCAATGGTTTTACTTAGTAGGTCTATAAAACATATCAAATATTTGGCCTGGGCAACGTAAGCCAAAATTTATAATTTAGTAAATGAAGAAACGTAGAAAATACATCAAAATAAAATAATCATGCACGAAATAAAAAAATCTTTCACGCAGGCACAAGACAGTTTCTTAAAATAAGTGAGTAAATCATCGGTTTAAAATCGCATAAGTTTATTTTACAACAGATTTGTAGGCTATTTCCTGCTTCTTTTCACTCTTATACTGTCCTATTCGGTCATGTTAGGTAATTAAAGCGACCGCATGCAGCCCTCCCATCCTTTTCTCTCTGTGCACCAGTGAATTTTAAGAACGTAATATATATTTTTCACTTCAGAATACTGTCATGTTTATAGTGATGAGTTTTAAAAATCGCGTTGCATGCCTATCATTATAGCAACGGTCAACGCACAGGCTATGAACAAAATCATGTAAATCTTGAGACACAATTTCATTAATACTTGGCAAATATGTTAACGTCCTATTTATCGCTTTGAATACCGTGAAACTACTTGAATCTTTTTAATTGGCATCTGTTATAAAAGTCGACACCTTGACTTCTGAATGACAGAAATATTCGCCAGATGGCGTCAGTGTGCAAAAGCTGATTCATACTCCTACCCCTTACACGCATCTCCCTCACCTCCCTCCAATACCAGAAATGAAGGCAGACATGGATAGCACTGTTTCAGCGTGTTGGCTAGTGCCTTTTCGCTCTAACAAGTGAGTTGAGCCCCGCCTGTCTCAGCCTGACTTTGTGCTGGCGCCTCTGGCATAAGGAGGCGCGGTATAAATGTACTATATAATAATAATAATAATAATAATAAAAATAATATGCGAGCGAAATATATGGTTGCACACTTTTGACTAGCTTAAACTTAAAGTGAAGTATGGCATAATAGCGTAATAAATAAAGTGAGGCAAAATGTATGAAACAACGCACATATTGAAACTTCTGGCAAGTACTAAAATATTGTGCAAATTTACATTCTCTATTGCTATTATCCTGGGGATAACACAGAATTAATACACACACAAAATTGACAAAATGTTCTCTGGAGTCGAGAAGTCGATTCACGAAAACATTTTTGTAAAAATCATAGTCGTAAGAGCTTCAACATTTTGCCAAACTATCATTTGTTATTTAAATCTCCATTCTGTAACAATCAAAACAAATGATGACGTCATTGCGATCTAGGAGCGGATTATACTTTTCAGAATCCAACTTAGAAAAATAAATAACTTAAATAATAAGCATGAATGAGACCTCTTTAGTACAACGCCATGAAATGAAAACTAAAATCGTTTGCAATCGCATCGCCTGCGTCCCATTACAGTTCAGTGTTTTAAATTGATTCAAACTCACAGGCAAGTCATTTTGAATACATTAACTAACAAAGCAAGCATGAAGGACGAAGAATAGAATCTAAAAATAAAGCTAAAGGTGGTTGTGACGAATTGACGATCTTCATAAGCTTGACGCGTCACTGGTGAGCAGCTATTAAGCAGCAGGTCGCATGAAGAAGTTGGTCTTGTCATAGATCACCACTCGGTCTAATGCTCAAGCCTTCACTATTTCAGTTTTGTAGGTTCAGTTTTTCGGTTCAGTTAAACACTGTCTGGACTATGTGAAGGCGCTCAGCATATATTGAACGTTGTTTCTTCTTCTCACAGTTCCATGACTTGACTGCCACGATGCTTGAGTGTACTTTGATAAATGATCGTAAAATAAAATGCACCCATGACATAACAGTGAAATTCTATCACAATTTTTATCATAGCTTATTTTCATCAAATGTTACAAATGATATCTATAAAATGACATTTACTGAAAATTTAAACCAAGCACTCTTTTTGCTAATTTACTCATTGCATTACTCATTAGCAAGTAGTAAAAAAATAAAATATTCAAAGAAATACGGTTAAATATTAATTTTGTCAACGCAACGAGTTCAACAATTACAAAACAATTAGGCCGTGGCGTTCCTTCTTGCACACAGCATTACATTGCATTACACCATAAAATTCGTTTTGCTAAATTTGCACAGAAACAGTGAACGTCAGAAAAGTTCTGTCATTCAGAAGTCGAGGTGTCGACTTTTATAACAGATGCCAATTAAAAAGATTCAAGTAGTTCCACGGTATTCAAAGCGAGAAATAGGACGTTGGAATATTTGCCAAGTATTAATGAAATTGTGTCTCAAAATTTACATGATTTTGTTCATAGCCTGTGCGTTGACCGTTGCTATAATGATGCAGAAGTTACCAATATATACAGCATTATGCATGCACAGGCTAGGGACGCAGCTAGCTAGCCCACAGATAGACCCGATTGGAGCTGTTGCCCATGATCCATCCAACTACTCACCACGCTCGATGTTACCTAACTTCAATAATATATAGATCTTTATTTCACACAAGCAGTGTAGTGCAGTGAGCAATTCAACCCCAACCGAACAAAGTACTGCATCCAACACAAAAATGGAATACCTCAATGGAAATAAACTGGTCTACCTCATAATAAGAAAGACGCCTAATGTCACAATCAACTATACCAGGCTTGTTCTTGAGAATTATAAACAGAAAATAGAATCTATCAATGATATTAGGGTACACCAATTTGAACTCAATCAATTACCATTAATTATTCAAGTAACGTAATACAGTGATTCTTAAAAGACATATCGATCAAATTCTAATTATTTGTTCTTGCATTTGTCAAATCAATCCCATATTTATTACCTATTGCAGTCCGATATTTTTTTCCAAACCATTTAAATAGAATACTGGCTGGGTTGAAGTTCTCCTCGCTCAACCAGTCGTAAAAACTTAACGGGCATGTCCACAACATAACTCGCAGGTAATTCACCAGAATAATACTGACAGAGAGTAATTGTATTCTTGTCATAGGTCGAGAAGAACTTCATGCAAGTCGAATTGTAAGGATAACTGATACTATTTAATGCGACTTGTTGAGGCGCAGCGACTCCAACCCATAGAACAAAATGGGATAACAATAAGATGCAGCAAGATACAACGTAACAACAACGTACAGCTGATCCTAATTTGCCCAATATGCTATTAAGACTTCTGAAGTATTTATGCGTTATGCAAGTTGCAACGAATGTACATAATATACAATCCCAAATAACGCATTTCCGAGCTCCATTTAATGGGAGATTTGTCTAGAGAAATCTCACAGGTCGAAATATTATATCGCTGGCCAGTGCGCATGCAGATCGATTTCTAAACGTTAGCCTTCATGTCCAACCACTCAAGTTCTTCAGCGCAGATGCCGACCATGTATTTCAAATCTCTAATTGAAATACTTGCTAGCAACAAATCGTCTGCATACACAAATGCATTAAAACAAACATTTTTTATGTGACAGCCTAAACGTGTAGATTGCACTTTCACAATGACGTCATCAATAAACACAGCAAACAAATTGGGTGAGGTTACACCATCTTACCTTGTACCTGTCATGAGCCAACAAATGTGAAAAACATGCTCCCCACTTAATGCAGGCAAAGACCTTGGCGTACCAACAATCCAAAATATTAATTAATGTTATTGGGGACTTCCGATTCATCGATTTAATGAACAATGCAAATCTATTTAATTTTCCAAATACTTTACTCATATTAAGAGCACATAAGTTTATCGTTGTGCCGCGTTGTATGAAAAATTCAAGTTTTATGCAAAGAAAATAAAGCATTAGTGCATCCCGTTTTGGATTTAAAACCAAACCGCATACTAGATGTTTTCAAGAATTTACCAAAGAAGCTTATAAGACAATGTTCGAATATTTTCAAAATCACCGGATTAATGGAAATACTAAAATTGATGTAAATTTTGAATAAATATTTCTATCTTTTTGGTAGCATTGGGCTTAATATATATATATAAATAATCAATTCAACAAGTCTTAACCGACTGCTCCAATCGGGTTCCCATTATTCAATGCAGACAATGAGTAAACTAAAATATGACTGTACGTCTATGGGTGCAGACTAAACTCTTTGTGACGCAATTATAAAAACAGAAATGGAAAAAGTGCAGTTGTAATTTAAAATTTGTGCTGCTATTTGTAATGGTAACTTGTTTTGTGTCAGGTTTGCTCTCCCCCCATCCCGGTTGTGATGAATAAACTTAATACAGTACTTCTTAAAATGTAGCCTGCTGTTGGTTTGTGCAAGTTCAAAATATTGAATATTTGAATCTCTATAGTTAAAAAATTTTCTTAGCTAAAACCCTGTGCAAATTAATGCAGAACGAACAAACAATGAGAGAAAATTAAATTCAAAAGAATTAAAGCAGTTGAAATATTTTAATTTTTCTCTAAAATGAGAAGATTCTGCATGCAGTAAGTGGACCTGGATGGTTACCTACTGCAGTTTGCAATAGGCATTCACTAAGGATTGAAAGCAAAAAAACTGTATCAGAAAACTACAGACAATATACGGCAAAGTTGCCGCCATGTTTTTACACGGTTATTCCTTGACAATCTAAGAATCAATCAGCGCATTTCACTTCAACTTCAACTTCTCTACTGCACTCCACCCTAATGGATGATTATTTGCAGGGCTGACGAAATTAAGCACCTTTGCCAAAGGGTGCACGAAGTGACTCAAAATCTTTTGCCGCGGCCGGGATCCAAACCGACTCTCTGCCACACTCGCAATCCGAAGTTCGCGACTTAAGACAACTCGGCCACAACGCATTAGCCTACTTCCTACTATGTCCGCCATGTTTTCGCAACAAACTTTCACACTTTGTCATTTGTTTTCAAATCGACAAGTGGCGGTTGAGGGGGGGGGTAGAGGGGGGCTTAGGGGGTGCTTAGAGGGTTTAAAGTCTCTCATGTTGATTTCAGCAAAGCCCATGTACGTTATGATTTGACATTAAAAAATTTTGGTTTGGGGTGTTAAGCCCCCTCTGTTTAGTTTTCACGCTTAGGGCTGGAACCCCTACTCAGATCGACTAATAATTGACTGTCCACCGTGTACCTCGCGATGGAGTTTCTGAAAGCGTTCAGCGTACTCCACGTACCCCCCCGTAGAAATTTAGGTGGGTCCTTTAACACTTTTCTTATTTTGATGATGGATGTCTCAGAAATGTTGGATTTTTTGTGAACGACAGAAAAATAGCTAAGAAGCGTTATGAAAATTATGTTCCGGCATGTAACGTATTGAAAGCCAAAATTTCACTGAGCCCCCCCCCCACTCCGGTTGTACATTTAGTACGAGAAGGAAAGATGTCGGTCATCCAGATGATTTGAGTCCATGTATGTCAAGCCCCCCTCTGAGCTCTCCCTGCTGGGGAGAGGGTAGGGCTGGAACCCCGACTCAAATCGACTAATAATTTACTGTCCACCGTGTACCTCGCGATGGAGTTTCTGAAAGCGTTCAGCGTACCCGACGCACCATTCAACCTCCTTCGACCCGCGCCCCCCAAACAACTCCTCGACCAGCGGCAGCAGTCTCTCCCACCCTCCGGGATGATGCCCATCAAGAATGACATGGGCGTCCACCTTTCTGTCAAGGCCCGCGGTGGGATTCCAACTGGAGCGATCCACTCGATCTGCGTGCGTATTCCTTGGAACATACTTCACCGGATTGACACTGGGTGTTGAACCGTGAGATTTAGTCCAGTTGTGAACCATCATGCTGACCATTCGCTGGTCCATGTACCAACCGATGTTTTCCCCTTTCTTTACCTGCGATACAGTTTCGGAGCCGAACTGACGTGTGAAGTAATTTATGACATCAGCTACAAAAGTCGGGCTGCCACGGCTTTTAGTGACGTCACGAGTTATCGATCTCCAGGTGCGAACCGAAGCGCCGATGTTGGACATTGGGAGCATTTTAAATGTAGTGATGTGCTGCCGGAATGTACCGCAACAGTCGGAGTTTAGCGAAAGGATCTGATGTTGCGGGGGCAGTCGGAATATGTCGACAGCGATTGGCCAAATATCGGCATCCGAGGTCAAGAGGTAAACGTCGTCTAGGTTGCGATTCTCAGCAAGAATTTCTGCACACATACAGACAAGGCCAATAGCAGTCTAAATGCCACTCAACTTCAAATCAGTATAATCGTCCAATGGAAATGTTTGACGTGCAAAATATTAATTGAGTCGGTGATCATATTCATTCATATTTCAGGGCAATGCCTTATCACAAAGTCTGAGCGGCCAAAGATGTTTACATTTTGCATGTGATTTAGCTGATTTAGACTTAAATTCAGCATCAGGACCTTTGGTCAATCTGGTGGTGGTGGTGGTGGTAGCGACGCCATCCAGGCCCGTGATTGCCGAGCCCAGATTCCCCCCATCCAGTTCTAGGGACCAGCCAGCCGCTGTTCCCATGAGGCCAGCAGAGCTGCCGCCCCCACAGGGTCCGTCCACAGATCCATGGATTTGAGTGTTGTGTTTATTTGTGGGCAGTTGAAGAGATGACATCATTGGTGAAAGTTTTAGTTGAGAGAGTACCAAGGTAAGATACTTTATTGTACCCTTTCTCTTACAGATCCGTCAATGTCTTAAATCCCTTATAAGAAAACACAGTAGGCCTATTCACGGACCCAGTAATGTCCTTTAGATAAATGCTAAAGAAAGAATTTTAATAATTCTTATATAATAATAACAAATCACCAAAAAGGTTGTCTACCTTTGGTGATTTAATTCCATAGTCAACATATACGTTAAAACTTTACTAAGGTCAGATTTGTCATGACTGAACAGTTTTTCTGGACATTTATATATAGACCTAATATCTATTGCAGTCGCATTCCTCGCAACTTAATGAAACTTCCTCGTGTCATTTCTAATTGTATCAGTTTCATTTGCGCGATCTTAGCACCGTTACGCGACTACGCACAAACAATTATTATCATATGTTGATAATAACCTTGCGTGCGTTAACGTTCTGGGTGTGTCGCGCCCAGAGCTTGTCATGGGTCCATATCAAGCCATTGTGTCCGCTTGTTAAACTAGGTCGATGAATATGCTTGAAATAAACATGTATTAATTCATCCAAGATGCTAAAAGTAAGAGCAATTTAAATGTGATCATCCATTAAAAAGCCCTATGGCGTTTGGGTACCCCTGTCACACCCTACTGTGCAAGTACTCGCTTAAAACGCTCGATAATAATAATAATCGTCGTGACGTTCATACACTGCTCCTAAAGAACCTATCAATTCGAAAAGGCAAATAGCCTATCAAAAAACCATTTTTTATACTTTGGAACAGCAGAAGTTAAAACCGCCCAAAAAACAGAAATAAAATTTCAATGCGTTTAGTTCAATAATGGAGTTATGTCGTCATGTGACCAATGTCATTGGCGTGCAATCCGTTAATTCAATCAGACACTTTTGACGATTGTCAATCTGTCTGTGTATACATGACAGTAGTTACACGTACATGTACTAGTGCACTACTGACACGAATAGGCCTAAGCAAATAAATAATTTCACTAAATGAACTAAAAAGAACTAAACTAAACCAACTAATGAAGAAAATAAACCAAAAACGAAAAAAAAGAAAAACAAATTCGAATTTCTTTTTTTTTACTAAACGTAGGCTATTTTAATTCAATTTGTGGTGTTTTTGGTTTTAACTTCTGTTTTTTCAAGTATAAGCAATGGCTTTTGTCAGGTGATAACCATGAACTTTGATTCCTACCTATTCAATATATATTGTATGGACTTATATCTGTAGACTAGAAGTTGAGCATTGAAATTTGATGGCAAAGTTCA
>JAQIWG010008565.1:0-11330 GCA_034695025.1 Chamaedrilus cognettii | reverse complement strand
TAGATCTATATATACATGTCATTATATACATAGATCTATATATACATGTCATTATATACATAGATCTTCTAGGCTTTACCATAAATGCACTTACAGTAGCGTTCAGGCAAGAAATATTTATTAACATTCATGATGCTGTCTATCGATGGGGAAAACGGATTGTAAATTATTTTCTTATATTAATTTAGATGCCAGAAACATTTGCGTAAATCATACGGGGTATTTTGCGACAGTTGCGGGAAGAAGGTGTATGATGTCGGAGCTAAATAAATTCATGTGATTAGATCATACATAAATTAAGCATACTTGCAAACTGAAAGCAATATTGATAAATTTCTATGACTAAACGAAAAATGCATTTTCCAATTTTGAATTTGTTTAACAGAATTCGTTATGGTAATGTGATAGAATTATTGTGAATTTTTGGAATTGATTATATTTTAAATACGTTTAAATTACAAAGAAATTATCAATGGTCTAATCCAAAGCCGCATAAATCTGTGATTTTTTCAAAAATAAAGTTTGTAATTAAATACAGGCGTCAAAGTGACGTCGGCTCACAGTGGTACAGAAAATACATGAACAAAATCACGCTTTTATACAGCGTTGGATTAGACCCTACGACACAACACTGAAGCAACTAGGCCTATGCATTTTCTTTCATCGGTGATGATTGATAAAAATAACAAAAATGTAAATTATTTGTTTAGTAAAATACCAACACTAAAAAAAAATTTGGGACATTGTAATGAATTCATTATTTATGTCAAATGTATGCAAAGAGATTCAAAATCATTAATTCAAATCGCCAATTTAAATTCACAAAATCCACTTATCTAAACACTGTCATCCCCCTTATCTTCATCCCCTGTTGCACTTATAGAGAACCTAGAACTGTCATCGTTGCTAGAACTGCGGCAGCAGCATTCCTCCTTGCTTCCTAGGGATGGGATGGAATCCAAATTATCACTGGCACTACTTTCTCGCAGGCTCTCTTGGGACGAAAGAGAATCCACATCCATGCTTCCCAACACCTTAATGATTGAATGTGAAGCAGGCCTTCGACGGCGTGGTTCAAGCTTTATCCTAAAGTTCTTTTCAGTCACTGACGGCTTATCTGATTGGCTGTCATCCTCACTGTCGCTATCCGTGGAACTGTCATCGACCGATGCGCCGCTGTCCACATCAGAACTTTCTTTTTCTTCTTTCTCATCTTCAAAATTTACCAGGGCAACGTTCTGCAATAAGAAGCATCAAAAATAAATTTGTGAGCAAATTCGTAAGCTGCACAAAACTTATTGAACTACAGTCTACACTGCATGATTATTGATTTTAAATCTACGCAAATAAATTAGAAATAACAAAAAGGTAATTATATTTTATTTGAATTCTTAGCATCTGCATTAAAATAATTGAGATTCAAAACTAACGAACTAAATAAAGTGATAAAACAATGACAATATTGTTTATAGGATGACTCAGAGGAAAAAACAATGACCATATTTACATCCAAATAAGCCTTCATTAGATTTATGTAAAACAATACGCATATAATATTTAAAATTCGAGACTAGGCAGTTTGAGAGCAGGGTCAGAATGAATGTTTTTACTGTAGAAACTTGAATGCCAACCATTTCGATGATGGGACCATCGACGTCCTCGACATCCTCCATGTTATACGACGTGGGGTTCAGTTTCAGAGCCACATCCATGTCACTGTTGGCCGCGGCCATGTGTGGTAGAAACATCTTCATTCTCTCCAGAGCTAATGTCAGCAACAACATAAAGTAGGCTATACAAACAATTCTATATCCATGCATCAATAGTCTTTTTTGCGAGTTGGTCATTGGTGGTCGAATTAATAATGAATACTATATCTATAGTTTAGATATGTAGATTTTATAAATTTTTTCGCATATTTATTGCGATATCAACAGCAGTCAACAACATTACAAAATTACGTACCAGACCATAAAACAATAGGAGCAATCAAAGAAATGAAGATAAGAGATGCATCTCCGGTAGGCCTAGTCATACAACGAGATTCATTATTAATTATCAACTGATATAGATTGTGACTTTATTTAGTTTCGCATCAGTAAGTTTACCCGAGGAAGGCTTCACGACGAGATTTGCGAGATCTGAAAACTGCTTCCTCTTCTTACTACCACCATCGATCAGCAAAAAGCTGCGGTCTGAAAACGCACCGCACACAAATATATCATCATTTGTCGTTACACATAAACATCACAAAAATATTTAATATAGGGGCCTAGTACCGCATAAAATTTGCAGGCTAATCTTAGGTTATAAACTTATAGCCTAGAACTTATGCTTGAAAACTTTTTAAAAGATTCAAAATATTAAAGTACCGGTACGCAAAGTACCATTACCCTGCGATGAGGTCATCAGTGCATTGACGTTCTGACGTTCCGCCATCGTTAAACCGGTCTATCTCATGTGCAGACTAAAACTACTAAAAATATAAGCGATACCGTAACGATTTAATTAACCATATCAGTGGATTTAAAGCAGTTCTGTGATTTAACGCCTCGCAAGACATTCCATCCTATAATATCGCTCAATGTCACATGTACTTGTAGTCTGGGGCACTCGCGTCTATTAGTGCAAACAAATTGATCGCTGCACGAACTAAAACAGAAATAACCCTAAACGAACCCAAAACTATCCATGAAATAACCATAACCCGAATCTATTCCTGAGCTAACTCTAATGAGCTCTAAACTAAAATAAGCAGCTATAAATAAAATTTCGCTGCCTTTTATATGATTAATTATGGCGTGCAGCGACCAATTTGTTTGAGCTTTTAGACGCCACTGTCTGGGGCCCGTCATAATAATCATCAGCGGTCGGCCTACTCTTCGGCACGGTGATATTCCTCGATACCGTAAAAATAATTAATTAAAGCGTACTGTTAAGTCAGTCAAAATTATCCTATCGCAGATGATGTGAATTTTTTTACTCAAGCAGCATTTGCATAGAGGTTAGCCGAGCTAATTGGTATGGGGCTTTAAGATTTTTTTAATAAAATCTATTTTGTTATTACTCCGCGTTAAGCTGGGCGACGCTAGGCCTACAAAATTTTCTACATGAAGCTCAAGAATAATTTTAGACTAACCATAATTTAATACTATACCTTCTTGGGCTATCACACACAAAATTTTATGTTTCGTTTTGTGTCCTATGGCCTAATAGAAGGAAGTCCTTTGTACAAGATGAAGTCATGAACACTAGTCTCTAATCATTTATACAAATTGAACCCCAATTATGCTACATAGAAGCACAAGCCAATGCACGTGGGGGCAAGCTGGCGTTGGAGTTCGTGTCCGTACTCGGCAGACGTCTCACGGCTGCGACAGGAGACAAACGCGAAACGTCGTTTCTTCGTCAGCGACTTTCAATCGCCATTCAGCGAGGGAACACTATCGCTTGCTGCGGCACCTTCCTCTCGTGTGAACTGAATAATTGACCTCGTCTGTTCATCAAATTATTACGATCGCTTTATCGATGTAATTTTCTTGCCGGTTTTTTTTTTGGTGCTGCAGTGATGTTGTATTTAGGCTTCAAAATACTAAAGATTGGTGTAGGTTTTTGGACGCCAGGATTTGGAGGAGTCCGAGATCATTTCACTAATTTTAGCCCGTGAGTAAAATCGTTATTCTTCTTAAATAAATCGTTTAAAATCAAAGCTCTATAATTATGCATATCAATGAAATATCGTATTACAATTAATTTATATCATCTCGAACATAAACAAACAGCAGCCAATTAGAAATTGCTACACAAATGTCATGACTCTGTTTTCACGGACGCTGTAGGCCGATCGCATCAAATTGCAAATATTAGTTTCAACTTAAAAAGTTTAAATTGCAGAAATAAGTTTTTAATTCCTTTTTTCATAGCTTAAGATATAAGAATAAGCAGCGACAAATCGGAACCAAAATCATATTTATAAAATCTTCCTATAATCCATCCTATCCGCCAATAAATTTGGAAATAAAATCATTAGTTAAATTGCGGAAGAGCCGCAAGAAAATTCACATTGCAAATTCAGATTCCCCTACTCAATCTAGTCTAATACAAAACCTCTCTACACAAAGGCCTATTTCGCTTAGCTGTTGATGGTTCGTTTCTATTGACAAAGTACAACCAGTAGTTTTAGGTGCCAAAATATAACAAATATTTTTGACTGTTAAACAGTTGGCTCCTAAAGCACTAGTCAATAACTACAATGAATAGATTCCATGGTTGTTGCTATTATAGCAATCATCCATGAAGGAGTCATTGCAAACTGTCCAACATGCTACGGTGGATCACTGCTCTGTTTAAAGTATCGTTCATGCTGAAAGGTCAAAACCTAAAACAAACAAAGCCAAGGTTATAATGCTGCGCCCTCCCTTCACAGATCACACAAATTGAACAGTTTTGACATAAGAGCTAAGCGCGTCTGAAAGTGTAAAACAAATGCAAGTCTGAAGCATCAGCAACAGCAACAAATAATTAAAACATCAGCAACAATTTATAAAATAACAACAAAATAAACAAACAATAAGTGCCAAAAATAAGAAAATTTTACTTAGAAACATTATATAAATCTATTTGCGTCAATTAAACTGAAGGAACATATAGTATTAAATCATCAATTAATGTATGTAATTTGCCAATTATATTCATTTACAGCGGGCAAATCCAAGCAGTGATTGGCTTTCATGTACTAAAAATTAAACCTGCACTGAAATCTAATAACTGAAATCTCAATTCAAAACACGCGAGATACCACCCCTGCAGGCCGGGGAACTAAGTATTGGCCTGCAACCCAGAGCTCCCCGGGGATGTCGTAAAAGGCGACTAAAGAAAAAGGAGAGCGGTTCTGTGCCGGCTCTCTTGCACAGGACCCGTCTGTATATAGCCTTTATGTGCTACACACGATCCCAAAACTACAAAAAACAAATTAAAACAAGTAAATAGAGTGGCCCACGGAGGGGGCTGACCTCATTGCCCCAGCTGGTCCAATCAGGAAGCAAATTACGCGCAAACATCTCGAGACATCGCGCGTTCTTCGGCAGATATGGATCAAGCACTTCTGAGCACACAGCGAGAAACATATTAACTGATTTACGGCTGTAACAAGTAGGTTACACCGCCCTGCTGTAGACTTGATCACTGATCATACACGCCTGTAGTTACGCCAATTCTTGTAATTACCGAGTTCAGAAATGTGTTCAGCAGTTACAATGCTAAATTTAGCATTATGGATACCGAAAATGTGCAGTCGCAATGTTGAAAAACATTTAATGAAAAACAAAAATTATTTTGACGTAAATCAGAGATTTCAACTCCATTTCTAGCAACACTGAACAATAAACCATTACAATGAAACTGATCAGGCAACAAAAGATAATTGTCACATATTGAAACATATTAAACCTCTATTGTTCTGCCCTTGGACCCAAATGACCTCCCAGTGACCCCTACGACCCACTCAGCCACCGACCGTTCAGCGGAGGTTTCCTTGAGTGAATGCTGCAAGGCACACTAACAATAACTCGCGTCGTCGGCACGGCAACGCCCTTCTCTCCTGATGAGGGGTCAGGGGTCACGGGGGTCGAAGGGGCAGAAAGAGGGGAAGCTCCCACTGCCCGGCCGATGATGAGGGTCTCATAGGGGCGCTTAGCGGTGTCATCTGCCTCTAGCGACAGCACAGGTTCCCCGCTCCGAGTGACCTGATGCACACAAGCCACAATGACTCTAAAGCATTGGAGTTGTGCTACAGTGCTGTGAAACAACAAACTGAGAACTACACCCAGATAATATTGGCAGTTAAAAAATCAAAACGCAACATGCAAGTGAGCATTAAAATTTTGATCCAAGATCAGTGCAATAACTAGGAGTTAGTACAATAGTAAATCACACAGCATGAAATACACCCTAGATCATGACATTCTGATTATGACATCATGACTTCTCACTATGCCCATTGGATAGACAATAGTGTTATATTGAACCAATATTTTAACACTCAAGTGTTAATTTTAACATTACTTTTAACATTAATTTTAACATTACTTCAATTCAAGTGTTTAATAGTAGAGTGCACGTTTTAACGCAAAGCTATAGTAGGGACTAAACAAAGCCAGCTATGCATGCTGGGATAATACCACTGAGCACTGCATGCTGGGATACCTTGAACCACAACTACTGAGCACTGCATGCTGGGATACCTTGAACCACAACTACTGAGTAGTGCATGCTAGGATACCTTGAGCCAGTACCACTGCGCGGTGTGCCTCAGGGCCCAGGCGGGAAAGAGGCGCTGCAGCACAAAGTCCTGCTGCTTGCGTCGGTTGGTCGCCCAGACAGCGACCAAGGCTCCAGGGGCACACAGCTCTGCTACGGGCAGTTTGAATAGGTCCCACTCACCGAGGCTCTCGTACCTAGCACCCACCACACACACACACCACACACCACATAACGCACACGTGCATTCAAACTATGATACGCAACAAAAAAAAAAAATTCCTGTTTTTTTCTCACATTTATGACTTTGGAACAAAATACAAACACATACACACACACAAGCACAAGCACACATATATGAAGTAACGAGGTTAGGCAAAAAGAGATAACATATCCCCGAGAAGGCCTGCGCCCATACCTAACCCCGACAGCTCATTAACCACATCAAGCTATTTATTTGTGATACACACCAAATTAATAATCAAAACACAAGAATCAATAAACGCCTAAATTAAATTTAGTATCAAACAAAAACAATAGGAAATAACATTGAAATTGAACGATCTCATATTTTGCACAGATAAATACCACACATTAAACCATCTTAATTCCTTCGGCAGCAGCCAGTGCTCTTACATTCACAAATAATTTCTGCATAAACTTATAAAGTACAAAAAATATTTTGTCCAGCCAATAATACCATGGTAATGAAGGAAGAGAAGCCTACTTTGGATAACTTTATATAAATCAAGAACCCTTTAGCATCAAGTCCTTTACCTACACTCGTTTCCTCTTGACCGATTTGTTCCTCCACGGTGGATCGATCACAATA
Organism: Chamaedrilus cognettii; assembly: GCA_034695025.1. Lineage (NCBI taxonomy): Eukaryota > Metazoa > Annelida > Clitellata > Enchytraeida > Enchytraeidae > Chamaedrilus > Chamaedrilus cognettii. The sequence goes on along the minus strand of JAQIWG010008565.1, from coordinate 4,240 downwards.
CAATCGTACTCCACACATCCTTCCCCGCCCCATTCTCCATCCTCTAACTTTTCCTCTACCCTGTTCCAGCCCTTCCGTCCAAACCCGTCACCCCCATCGACGAGCTGTTTCACATTGTCGATGTCAGACATGAGAAAGCGACAATGTGCGGGCAGCAGATAGGTGGCGCCAAGCAGCGTGATGGTCGTAGCGGTGTCGGAGGTTTGTGTCACGATTCGACGGAAATATCGCGCCGACGCCGCATCTAACGTCACCCACAATTTGTGTGATTAATTCATTTTTTAAGATATAAAGTTTAGATTAAGGTAAAAATCTTAAAATTCAATTGCTATTATTCTACCCGGCATGCATGGGGTACGAAAAACAATCAAAGAAATTTACTAAATTTCGAATTTGTTCATATAAACTTTCAATCTGCAAAGATTGTAATGTTCAACCTTGCCGCCTAATCACACACAATAATCTCTGCGCAGGGCTGACCCAGAACTATTTCAAGGGGAGGGGGGCGAAATCCACATTTCTTACCTTTGAAATAGGGGCCACAAGAAAGATTGACCTTCCCATGGTGACAATTTACCAGTTCAAACGTCTATAAAATAAGACTATTCTTTAAATAGGAACTTTTTTAATTCGTTAATTACTTTTTGATCTATGGTGGGGTCATGCCCCCCCATGGCAACCCCTAAATCTAGCAGTGGCACTAACCAAGACGTGAGTATGCAGAATCAGGAACAGGTCGGGTGTACTCGGCAAGAGCCGGTTCATTGCCGGACCGTGCGGCAGCCTGCCGAGCCAACGAGTTGTTGTCAACCGCTGTTGGTAGGCAACCGATCGGAAACAAGCCGTCAAGGTTGGCAATCCTCAGCTGTTCTAGCGCTGTGAGCAATATTGGTCTGATCTGACGCAGAACCAGAAAAAAACAACAAATTAAACCTAACACAAAACAAAGTTTTCAGTTCTTTAATTCATAGGGAAACAAATAATTTGACCAGACACAACCCATGTAACATAAAAATTATTTAAGCATTTTTCTCACTTTTATTACTTTTCAATTCAACACTCAATAATTGAACAATGGACATGGCTTGACACAGCATAGAGAATAGCAGATATCATGTGACATCACCTAGGTTGTTGTTGTTGTTGTTGTTGTTTTAGCCCCTTGCAGGGAAAAGGTGATGCCCCATTTCATCAGCTGATGGTCGCTGGTTGTGGTTCCACCATATCTGGTAGGCATCGTAGGAACACTTGTGGCTGACGATTTTAAACCACTCCTGCCAAAGGGTGCACGAAGTGACTCTAAGTCACCTAGGCAATGGGTCAAACGCATACAATTGAACCATTGATCAGAGCAAGATGTAGTAAGTCAACAAATAAAGTTAAATGTTAATCACTCTTATGAGTCGATGCGCTGCAATATTTTGTATTCAGTGAGCTCATCCATAATTTATTTTCACACCTTTTTATGCTGCTCAATCAAGTGTTGCTCGCCGGCGTTCAATTCCTGCTTTCTTTTGCGTTTCTAGCAGCACAACAAACGATGCTGTAACAATCAGATAAAATTTTAATCAAAACTTTTGAACTTATCAGATGATAAATAAATGTTCGGTAAATGACACTAATTTTAAACCCTTTTTGAAATATATGAAAGCGATGGGTGACTACCGGTCGCTAACGGGCGCAAAATTTATAGTTGCCGAAACCATTCCGAAATAAATGAAGGCGGTAGCAACCGGTCACTACCGGATGCAAAATTGAAATTCCGTAATACAAATATGCTATTCTCTGAATTATAAGTTTCACAATTAAATCTTTCATCTGTCAAAACAAATTTGTCAACAAAATTGTACAAAGAGAATAAAAGGAAAAGACACAATTTGCAAGAAGAAATATTTAATCCGAACTTCTCCGCATGGAAACTGGTACTGCATACTAGTACTAAGTACCAATAAAAGTACCAAAAATGCATACGGCACCGTTCTTAACAATTTGCTAAACACTTTTATACGATTATATGCGGAATTTTCATTCCACTGCAAAATATTTGCATGCAAAAACAACACGCCATGCGCAAGGTGTTAGGACCCATTCTGTTTGTTCCTTGCCAAGTAAATTTAGCGAACAATTTAAACAATTTACATGCGATACATTGACACGCTATTAAATTACGGTATTAAATTTACAAATTAAATTAAATCAATTACTTTTGATTTCTTTTCAACCGTTAGCAAGGTGTCATTGCCGGGCGGGACAGATTCTCCAGTAGAGTCCATGATCCCGCACGGTTCTGCTGACTGCGGTCCTGCACCCTTCAGCAGTCTCTCGAACTGAGTATCCATCATGTAGGGGCGATCAATCGCAAACAGCTCCGGACAACAGCTGTACCGGACAAGTGCTCGGCTATTTGTGGTTACCAGGGGTTCGATGATTGTTCTGCATTCGGAGTCAGTGGTTAGGCTGTCAGTCAGGGTGCGCTGGTAGGCTGCGTCCAGGCTGCGGCTATGGTCGATGAACCACCCCGTGTCAAACTGGACTCGAACAGCCATTGCTTCGGCGATGTTAATTTTGACGATTATTGGCAAAAATAGCTATATTTACCTGTTAAATATTCCGATATTGTTGAAGTTATCGGTTACACTAATTTTTGTAACTAAGCATATTTAATTTTTTGTAAGCAATCTTAATTTTTTATTTCAACATCAAAAATTAAGCTGGTTGGTTGGTTTTTCAGGTTGTTTTGGGACGCGCTCATAATATGAATTGCAAAAATTAAGCGTAGGCCTAATGATTTCTTAATTTTTTTTCAAGCACCCGTATGCCCCTAGTTGTTCAAAACTTTTAATCAAGATATTGCGGTGTCATATTTCGCACGTTCTGCACTGCTGTGACCCAATTATTTTCTTCAATATTGTAGACCTGCACGTATACCACGCATGATGCAGGCCTACATTTTCTCGTTGCAAGGCTGTCATCAGCTTCGATCAGTTATTATATCAGCCCCCATACGGAAAATTTCTCGTAACAAACTGCATTGCAGTATTTTTTCTTGTGATCTTCGTTGTCAATAATTACAGGTCTGAGCTCGATGAAAATCCCGACTCCATTATACATCATGCCTAGCCATCCATACGATAGCAGTACGCATGCAGCGCGGCTTAATCAATGCTCGGCAATAAAACTATTTCCACACACCCTTTTTAAGAAATCAATCGAAACTGCGACGATTGGAAGCGATCGTCGATCGTTTGACATCGTAAAAAGGCCATGAAGCAGCAGTAGGCAATCTACACCAACAAAATTTTCTATTTAAAAAAAGAATAGACATTATTGCTATCAATAAATAAGGGTATCAATAAGGCAATAAGGCAAAAGCAATAAGGGTATCAATAAATTGAACAACTCGGAATGCTATTTTACTTATAGGCTACACAAAGCCTTTAAAAAATATTTATCTAAATAAGTGTGCAGGCCTATTTCATTAGAGCAGCATATTAGTAGACATACGTGCTGTAGGCTAGGCCTAGTATTTGTAATAACCCATGGCTGGGCTCACAGACATAGTAGAGCTAATAGACAATCCCAACACAAGCCAAGTCTAGCCGCCAAGGCCAAGACAATACACGATGATAAGCTAATTATACATCGGCTCATCACTTAATTTTAGTGTTGACGATTTGAAGTTGGCATATCAAATGTCAATTGAGACAGATTGAAACAAAACGTTGATTATTTTGAGTTGGTTTGCAAAAATTCGACAAAGATCAATGTCATAGTGTAGTAGTACATGTTTCTGCTCACCTGCAAAAGTTTCGAGATTGGCTACGGACTCAAATAACATTCAGAGTTTTAATTTAAAATTAATTATATTATATTCATATACAAGTCAAAAGCAAACAGGCACACCGCGAAATACAGGCATACAAAGCGCAGCCAAAAATGAAGGGGTAGCCGTACTATTGGATGCACAGTTCAAAATAACTACTAATAAGGAACAAATATATATAGACGAAAAAATATATATCAAAGGACGAAATAGGCCTATATATAATAACCTTTTATCCGCCACAAGAGCATGAACATAAACTACAATAAAATCAGTTTCAATGAAATCTGTTAGCTTCAGTTTACTATATAAAAGGCGTACCTACATGTATCTGGGTTTTTGCAAGAAAATTTAACAAAATTTCGCTTTCACGGGTCATCCTTTAAATCCATTGACACATGTCGATTTTTTCCTAAT
>JAQIWG010008564.1:0-11330 GCA_034695025.1 Chamaedrilus cognettii | reverse complement strand
TGCGGAGTTTCCAATAAAAAAGATAAGATTTGCCAAAGATTCTCTTACGACAATCTTACGACTAAGATTGTCATAAGATACCTACGTGAATGAGCCCCCTGAAGAGTAGTAGTACTGATAGTGCCTGCACTATGGTACTAGTTTCTTTTATTTGAAATTAACACATCATAATTACACACAAATGGTCAATCGCAGTCCTGAGAAAGATATAATCTGAGGGTGGATTCTACAGACGTACCTTTACGCCCGGCTAAGCAAAGTTCTTGCTAAGGAACGGAATTTAACGGCAGCCCTTCGCTGCCATTTGAAAATACTCGCAATAATATTTATCAGTAAAAAGTTAAAGAAAAATTTCCACAAGAAACTGTTAATTTGTTAACTGTATTGTTAATTGTGAATTTGAATTCAGGTTAAACAGAAATATATTTTGCTCGAAATCTATGACATCTTAATTTAATGACGTCGCATATCAATTCAAATGGACTAAGCAAAGAGTCATTTTGCATGGCAGTTAAGAGCCGCTGAGAAATTTCGTAAGGTAAAGGTATAGGTGGAAACAAAGGAACGGCTACAGAATCCACTCTTCATCTAGCTGGATTTACAGTTATACAGTAAAACATGAAAGTCTTGCTGCATGTTATTTTGATGGTTTTGCCGCTCAGAAATTTTGCTGCACTTAATTTTTGCATTTTTGATGACTGCCCATTACCCTACATGCAGCCTCCGCAGCTTGTATTGTTGCACGTAAATTTTTACGAATTTGCCAATTTCGCAAAATTCTGAATAATAACATGCAGGCAAAAATTCCATATTTTACAGAATTTTCTATAACTGAGCACTTATAAAAAGAAAAAGAAACACACATAGTGCAACAAAGTATAATAAGAGACCTGAAGAGGACTATGGTCGCGGGTACGCGAGACATGGACATGGCGAGAGAGATGAGTCCGATAGCGACCGCAAAAGGGGCAAGGTATGCACACTTCTCCCCGCACCGCCCCGGCCGAGCCCACCCCAGCCCTGCGGAGTGGCTGAGGGTCGCAGGGGTCTCCGGGGAGGTAGCTGGGCTGAGCAGGGGCGTTGAGGTGCTGTGCTGGGGATTAGGGTTGTCGCCAACGCAGGCGCAGTTGTGAAACGTCTGGACAAAGAAACGCAGTTGGAAGTTTGATAGTCAGATGTTACACAAAGCATAAACGTGTCATTGTGGTGTCGTCTGGTATTGCGCAAAGATCTATCAGACAAGATGCTGAGCTAAGCTGGCTTCCAGATTAAAGCAAAAAAAAGAGACATAGCCAGTATGTACTAACCTGAAATTGAGCTCAGCAGGCAGTATCAGAGTTCTTTTCCAAAAGCCTGAAACACTTTTTCGTGTAATTCCCTTTTAGGAGAGTAGTCTTCTTTTGTTCAACCTTGCTACCTTGCTGTGTTGTGGTTGAACTGCATTCCATAATTTCAATTTGCTTATTAATGCAATAAATGGGAAATTAATCTCCATAAGTCTCCATCAAGAATCTTATAAAAGAACTCCATCAAAATAATTTTTCTACAAAATGCATTTTACCAAGTTGTTCTGTGCATACAGTACTCTTTCGTAGAATAGTTAATTCACAGGATATGTAGAGGAATTTCATCAGCTATTACACAAAACGTGACTACGACAGAAAACGAGGCCCCTATCTAAGAGATTATCTATATCCAGTGCACTTCACGAAAATGTTGAAAGTAGGTCAAGCGATGATCATCAGTAGCTCACCCCATTCTGAGAGTTGGTGCAGCCGGCATAGCAGGCCGAAAAGTAGGTCAGGTCATCCGCGCCACAGACTGGCACAAAGGATTGGCGGCTCGTGTCGCACTCACAGCGAGCGTTGCATGCGTTGGACACGTCAATCCTACGGCAGACAGTGATCACAACTTGCGGCTAACGGAAAAGAAAATCAGGCGCTAACAAGATCGAGAAATGTATGACGCTAGATGAGAGGCTGCAGGAGCAGCGATATCAATGGTGATCTATAAATTAATGCTTGCCTTCGCCAACGAACGCCAAGCAGCATGCCTAACCATTGTGCCCAAACTAAACCATAATCTAGCCCAAGTCCCAACGCAACCCTCATCTTAACTTGTCAACCCGAACAGAGCTCAAAACTCTAAAAATCCAAAATCTGAGCTGAGCCAAGAATTTTTCACGACTACTGCCTACTAATAACCTGTAAGTGTAAGTGTATGGGCCCACGGTCCGGCTGTGTGTCGTGAGGATATGATAATAAGATCATCAGAGTATACATAATCTAAGCGTGTAAAGGTTCACAGTCCTTGCCAGCGAATCATCAGGACAATATCATCCGCATACATTACCTAAGCGTGTGGGGGTCCAGAGTCCCAGCTAGCGTGCCATAAGCACTAGATCACCAGGATACATTACCTAAGCGTGTGGGGGTCCAGAGTCCCGGCGAGCGAGTCCTGCGGGCAGCGGATGAACAGCACAACGATCAGTCCTGTCACCATGACGCTCGACGTGATGACTATCATGCGCGTGGCGCCCACTGGAGTCAGCTTTAGCTTGGACACGATCAGCCCGCTCAGGAACCCTCCCAGCAGGCCCGACACCGCAGAGACGCAGGCTGCGCAGTGCAGCAGCAGCAAGGGGACTGTTAACTACGGGTGTGCAATTGAACCAAGGGTGCAATTGAATAAAAGGTGCAACTAAACGAAGGGTGCAAATAAAAGAGGGGTGCAAATTAAAGAGTGCAAATAAACGAGGAGTAAAATGAGGGTGCAATTAAACGAAGGGTGCCATTAAACGAAGGGTGCAATTAAAACAAGGGTGCAATTAAAACAAGGGAGCAATAAAACTAACGGTGTTAATGAACAAAGGGTGCAACTAAACAAAGGGTTCAATTCGCCATCGATGCAATTAAATGAAGGCTGCAAGTACATGTAAGTCAAGGGTGCAACTAAACGAAGAGTGCCATTTAACGTACGATGCAATTATATTTTTCCAATTTTTTGTTTTATTAGGTGCTTCTCAACGATGCAAATTTGAATTTTTACTCAATTTTTCAAAACGCAAAGAGAAACTCTAAATTCGATCCTCATGATTAGGTCGGAGGTGAGGAGATTCAAAACAAATCGATGGCCCAGGGATGGTTACATTTGACACACTCAACTTTTTTTCTTTCTCGAGGTAGTGGAGTCAAAACTAAAAATGGGCGGAGGGGGGTTCAGCTCCCCCAAACCCTCCCTGAAGATGCAAGCCGTGCCATACACTTGATTTTAGGAGTTTAAGGACTGTGTGTAGTAACGAAGACTATTACAGTCCGGTTCAGTGCGGAGGGCGACGCACAGACCGCTCCCTCGGGGAGCTCTGGGCTTCAACTGCAAGGCAATTCTTTGTTCCCGGCTTGCAGGGGGTGCTTGCGTACCGGCCACTATGCTGGCGACGAAGGCGGTCTCCTTGAAGTGTATCTCCACATAGCGGACTGTGTTGACAAATACTCCGTTAATGATGTATGTCGCGCACACCATGGCGACGAGCAGACAGAGGTAACGTGTGTTTTTCAGCAGGTGGGCCAGGTCGCGTGGGAACACTGCAAGCATAAACAGGTTGTGTGGGAACACTGCAAACATAAACAGGTTGTGTGGGAACACTGCAAACATAAACAGGTTGTGTGGGAACACTTCAAACAAAAACAGGTTGTGTGAGAACACTACAAACATAAACAGGTTGTGTGGGAACACTGCAAACATAAACAGGTTGTGTGGGAACACTGCAAACATAAACAGGTTGCGTGGGAACACTGCAAACACAAACAGGTTGTGTGGGAATACTGCAAACACAAACAGGTTGCGTGGGAACACTGCAAACATAGACAGGTTGTGTGGAAATACTGCGCATAAATACAAACAGATCGCGTGGGAACACTGCCCATAAACATAATAAGCATCGACAGATCGCATGGGAACACCGCAAACATGTTGTGTGGGAACACTGGTAACACACAAAATGATCATTAACGGCTCGCATGCAAACACTGCGTACAAGCAATGCGTAGTGTGGAAACACTGCACACAGAAACAAGTGGCCCTAGTCGAGTGACTACACACGATCCTTAATACCTCATTGGTTTTGCTGCATTATAGTGAAGAAAAAGATGAAAAACGCTTCAAAATGGCGCCATCTTGCCAATGTATTTTAACTAAAATATCCGACTAGGGGTTAAATCTTGTACACTTCAAACACCTCTTTTCACAAACCTTGTATTCTTTAACTATATATGCAAATCGCTAGAAATGCCTTCTAGAGATGACCCAGGGATGCAAAGTCTCAAAGTCTCAAAGAGTTAATGACTCAAAGTTGTAATGCCGCAAAATGTAGTTTAACTAAAATATCAAACTAGGGGTTAAATTCCCAAAACCACTACCTCAACAGTGCCCACCTTTGACATGCTCCCAGCATCTGTTCGACCCCTTTTTCTTCCCCCCAACCGTCTTCTTCAACAACGCCCCATTCGCTTTCCCCCCGTTCTCCCCTCCGTTCTTCACCCCTCCATTCTCCGACGCCCCATTGACGCCCCCCTTGAGCGTGGACTTGGGCGGGGAGGCGGGGGAGGGGGCAGGGGGAGCTCGAGAATGGCGCGGTGGGAGGATGTGCTTCGGGTAGAAGAGCAGGGGAATGGAGGCTAGGGCGAGGACAGTGGAGTAGAGGAGGTAGCCGAGCCACCAGTTACCGATCCATGTAGGGTCCTCGGGAGTGTCCACAGGGGCTGCAGTGGGCAGCGCGGTCATCAGACTAAGAGTGGATTCTATAGTCGTTCCTTTGTTCCCACCTTTACCTTTGGATTAGCTAAGAAGACAATTTCACCGCAGCCCTGAACTGCCATTCAAAATAACAATTTGCTTAGTCCATTTGAATTGATATATGACGTCATTAAATTAAGATGATGTCATAGATTTCGAGCAAAATAACTTTCTGTTTAAACTTAATTCAAATTAACCTAATTTCTTGTGGAAAATTTATTTTATTTTTTACTGATAAATATTATAGCGAGTTTTTATGGAATGGCAGTGAAGGGCTGCCGTTAAATTCTAGCCCTTAGTAAGAAGTTTGCTTAGACGGGCGTAAAGGTGCGTTCGTAGAATCCACCCTAATTATTTGTACACATGCATATCTATACATCGCAGAGACTCGTAACTTTGTAAATTTTTTGTGAAATTGTTGTTTTTCATGATGACCGAACATGAAAATGCGACGTACACCTACATTGTATGACTGAAATCCTTTAGAATAATTAACAGAGAAGGCGTGTTCGAGATGCTTGTCAGTTTATACGACCCTGACAGACCAGACAAGCGTTCAAGACTTTCGTATCTGGATTTCTATTGGTCATTTAGCTGAAAACGGCGACCAATGAAATAAAAGTGCTTTAACGCTACAAACATTCCACCATATTTTTCTTGTCAGTTTGTGCAGACTCTCGAGACCGTACAAACTGACAAGTCTGACAATTAGCTGACATTTAGAAACGTTAGTGCAAATGAAGGGTAAACTAGAATATAAATAAAATTATGTAATATTCAAATGACAAGTTAAAAACTTTCAAAACAAGTTTTCTCGCTCTTTTCAGACAAGAGTTTGAGAGTTTTATGCGGACACGATCTTATGACCCAACCCAAATAAATGACATTTTTGTCTGGGTCAGAACGCTCTGACAGATATTGAAAAACTTGCGAATCGTGTTTCGTGAAAACGTGCGAAACTGTGTTTTCAAGTTGCAGAAGAGAGAAGACTTTCTCGCTCACTGGAGAGAAGGTTCTCTGGCAGGCGGAGCGTCGCTGCTGACGTCATGAAGCCAAAGATCGGTCCCACGGCGTACATGCTCATCATAATCCCTGCACCGCATCACCTCACGTCAACACAGACACCTAAATTGGAGATGGGCAGGGCACTTGAAGAGAAACGGAAGAAGGGACAATTATTGTCCCTTGCCCTCTTCAACGGGAGACAAGGGGGACAGCTATTGGCCTATAGCTCTCATTAAATTCAGAATCGCTAGAAAAACCTCGCTACGGCAGGCCATATAGATTGGCATGACATCAACCAGAGGCATCAATCCTCGAAAATAGAAGTTATATGTCTGTAATTTTGTTGAGATAGGCCTACACATTAAATAACAAGATGGCGGTGAATACGACCTACATAACATTAACATTCCACCTTTCATTCGCATCACTATATACTCTTGGCCTTAAAAGTTTACAGAATTTGGTTTTAATATTGTTGATAAACCTTAGGCTCTTGGGCCTAATTGGAACCTTTTGCCTATTTTGGCATTCACCCTAATTTTTTTACCCAATCCTTCAACTCAAAACTTCAAATTATGCGTTAAGCACAAAATCCAAAACTAAGCCGTATATTATTTGGCACTTTCGCTCTTTAACTGAGTGGTCACATCACTACAAGCCGCGCATGCGCACTTGATTTAAGAGTGCAAACACAAGTCGCGACACGACGATATAATGTTTCTGAGATGCCCACGATAGTTGGGTAGTAACAATAGCTCCCGTTATTTGGAATAATATTCTAATGACTATGGTCTCACCCATGTACATGGCTGACTTGCTGCCGGGTGAGTTCTCGTCGATATAGGCCAGGATGAGGGTGGACATGCTGGCGCTGCCTATCCCCCCTATGAACTGTCCCACCACCAGAGCATAGAACGCACCGTGGACAACCTACAACGAAAAACCTTTTTATTTGCAGTTTAGGGACCGTGTGTAGCACGAAGACTACGCGGTGATTCAGGAAAAAGGGAACCAGTAGCATGATCATTATGACTCAACCAATTGCCGATCGACTTACATGAAACTTGAAACGACAATACCAGAGTGATTTGCAATTATAATGAATTCAGTTTGAGTTCAGCTTCAAACTGTCCACCATTAGCTGCTACACACACACGAAGACGGTCACGCCATTGTTTGACTGACGCGTCAATGACGCGCTGGTCCAGCTTTATCCGCTCATCCACTATGCGCTGTGATGATTAAAAGCGAACTGTAAGAAAATCTAAACATTTAACGAGCAGCGGTGCAATACGACGGTTTACGACGTTAGGAGTTTCATGTAAATCGATTGGCAATTGGTTGAGTTACATTGATCATTCTACTGGTTCTTGTTTTCCAGAATCACCGTTTATTCGGTGCTGTGAAACGGAGCCCGCACAGAACCGCTCCCCTTCATTTGTCGCCTTTTACGACTCGCCCGCGGCGCTCTGGGCTGCAAGCCAATTCTTTGTTCCCTGACCTACAGGGAGTCGACAAACCAAATTACATCCATCTTTAATTCACCACAAATGTAGTACTCAAACTGTAGCCCAACAAGAACAAGTGGCGGCTTCTTGCACAGAACCTGACTATAAAAGTATACAAGACACAGTCCCTAAACTACAATCCCACCACTACCATGTATGAAATAGGATGCTGCGTAGAAAGGTCCGTATTTATTTATTTATTTATTCATCGGAGAGCATAGTACACAATACAAATAGTGAAAAATAAATAAAAGCTCAATGATAGGATTACCTAAGGCTCCCTATAGACTGCAGATGAGTCCATAAGTCGCGCTCACTAGGCTCCGATCCAAACAGTGACATGCCAGTCTTTACAAAAGCTAATTGCACTCATAAGCAGTCACAGTTAGCATTAATATCACATAATAACTCAGATTTCCTTTGATCAAGAGCAGGATATGTTATAGAGATACACAATATGGTACTGCGTAATGATATTATGAAATAGAGTTTATCGCTACGTTAAAAGAGAAAAGACAATGATTTAAAAAGAGTATTAAATTTTTTTTTTTCTATGTTGTTGTAACGCGGGAATCCGAATGTGAAATTAAAATTAGTCACCCTTACAATACGGCCTGAGTCCCCTGACTGACCTCCTTCTCCATGGTTCCCTCTGACCCGTTTACCGCGCATTGACCCCCGCGGGGCGCCGCTCCCAGGGAGTCAGAGGCGAGGGCGAGGCAGAACTCAGCGAGGGGCCGGGGGGGCGGCGTGAGCCCCGGAATGAGGGTGGTCAGGGGGCTGGACATAAAGAAAAATGATTTTCAAAACCATTAGTTTGTTATGTTAATTGTGGTGTTGTTTAGTAAATAGTAAAGACTGCATGCGTACAATGCAAAATCTATTATCAGTTAGAGATTCCGAGTCGGAATTAACCCCTAGTCGGATATTTAAGTTAAAATGTATTTTGCGGCTCTACGGCTCTGCGGCCCCGGGTTACCTCTAGAAGGCATTTTAGCGATTTGCTCATATAGTTAAGGAATACAAGGTTTGTGAAAAAAGGTGTTCAAATTGTACAAGATTAAATCCCTAGTCGGATATTTAAAATGCATTAGCAACATGGCGCTATTTTGAAGCGCTTTTCATCTTTTTCTTCACTATAATGCAGCAAAATTAATGAGGTATTAATTCTCATATCATTTATTTATGATAATTTATTATTATTTTATGATAAAGCAGATTAAATAATCTATTCTATTCTATTGTTTCTTTTCCTGATAAAGAAATAGTCATATTTTCTACGAACCTTTGACTGAAGGCGAGGGCAGTCCGCTCGAGGGAGGAGGGGGAGAAGGGAGAGACGCCCGCCTCCGCCCCCTGGTCGGCTCCCTGGTGGGGATCCTTGGCGTCTGCTCCCCTGGACATGTCGATGAAGTGGGGAAGGACCATGAGGTACCCCCCCAGACACGAGATGAACATTGTGATGGCTGCGACAAACAGATCACTCATATCTAGTCAAGCTACAGGCCATTCTTTAATTACGCAATAGCCAATAACAACAAATTTTAATTATATAGGGTATTATTAATTTGATTTAAATTTGTATTCATCACAAACAGTAAAATATATTTGTAAATGTACAACGCGCATGGCTAAGTCTGCAATAGGCCTTGACTGATCACGGACTTGCATGCGAAAACATGGAAAGATCATTAGCGTTGTGTTACTGATGCTATTGCAAGTCTGATTACAGTTAACTCATTCTGAAACTTTTGTATCAAAGTCTCTGTGGCCGAGGATCTTTAACCGCTAGGCGGATATTTTAGTTAAAATGCACTTCGCGACTTTGCGACTAAGACTTTGCGACTATGCGACTTTGCGACTTGAAACTTCACAACATAATCCCTGAAACATCCCAACATAATGCTGTAGTAATTTCAACATTGCATCGATCACCAACATTAATGTAACACAGCTTTTTGAAAGCCTCGTAAATTGTGCCGAGGACCAATAATGTGAGGCTTGTGCGAGTTTCTACCCAGACACTGCCACAACTACTACTCCCACTACTACTCTCACTATTACTCCCACTACTACTACCACTACTCTCACAACTCCCACTACTACTCCCACTACTACTCCCACTGCTCCTCCTAAACGTACCGATGATGCGCGGCTTGTGAGACTTCCTCTCCAGATACTGTCACTACATATATTCTTACTACTACTACCACTACTGCTTCAATTATATTACTCCCACTACTACTCCCATTATATTACTCCCACTACTACTCCCATTATATTACTCCCACTACTACTCCCATTATATTACTCCCACTACTACTCCCATTATATTACTCCCACTAATACTCCCATTATATTACTCCCACTACTACTCCAATTATATTACTTCCACTATTACTCCCATTATATTACTCCCACTACTACTCCCATTATATTACTCCCACTACTACTCTCATTCTATTACTCCCACTACTACTCCCACTGCTCCTCCTAGTACTCCTAACAAATCGAGGCTGCTCTCAAACTGTTAATTATAAAAATGGGTGACATTTATAGCGTTCCGAGAGGAATCTGTTTACCTTTTTCATCATGCGTTGTATTACTTGTGTACATTGTAAAGTCATTATTGAATTATGTATCTTGCTAGCATGTGTACATGTACATGATGGTTGATGAATAAATCGAATTAAACTGAATTGAACTGAATGAATGGAATTGAACTGAATTGAATTGAATACCGATAATGCGCGGCTTGTGAGACTTCCTCCCCAGGTACCCTATGAAGACGACGAGCGCGATGTTTGCGAAGTCGTTGGCGCTGATGACCACCCCCGTCTTGCTGCTCGTCAAGCTGAAGCGACGCTCTATCGTGCGGATCACTCCTGACGTGTACACCTGCACGCAGTGCCGGTGCCACAAACGATTTTCGCATGAAAAAATAAAAGCGAAATCCAGAAAAAACCTACCAGGGGCGAACTTTTAGGGGGGAGACTTCCGTTCGGGGCACCGGCCCCTTTCTGGCGATTACAAAAGGGGCCGAACCACGCAACAGGGGGGCCCGGCCCCCTAAACTCTCCCGAAACTCAAGCACTGGGGCTCATTTCTCTAATACTGGTATTCACCATTGCGAGTTAACCTCGAGTTGACTCAATCGGCGGATTGAGTGACGTCACGCTAGGCATAGGAGATTGACAACCATTGAGATTGACAACAATTTGCATCGTTGCAAACTGTAAAGGCCGGGTTTTTCTATCCAGTGTTGAAATTTTAATCCGCGATTTATTCTGCAAAAGCCAATAACATAGCTCTAAATTAACCATAGATTAAGCTTTCTGCGCCCTCATTGGGTGTGATGACGTTTTGTCCTCGGATTAAATTTTAACATTTGGTGGAAAAACTCAGCCTTTATGTATTGTTGTGGAGTTAAAGTGCACAATTTGACTTTATAATGTATTAGGCCAGTTTAATGTATTAGGCCAGTTTAATGTATTAGGCCAGTTTAATGTATTAGGCTAGTTTAATGTATTAGATTAGTTTAATGTATTAGGTTAGTTTAATGTATTAAGTTAGTTTAATGTATTAGGTTAGCTTAATGTATTAGGTTAGTTTAATGTATTAGGCTAGTTTAATGTATTAGGCTAGTTTAATGTATTAGGCTAGTTTAATGTATTAGGCTAGTTTAATGTATTAGATTAGTTTAATGTATTAGGTTAGTTTAATGTACTAGGCTAGTTTAATGTATTAGGTTAGTTTAATGTATTAGGCTAGTTTAATGTATTAGATTAGTTTAATGTATTAGGCTAGTTTAATGTATTACGCTAGTTTAATGTATTAGATTAGTTTAATGTATTAGGCCAGTTTAATGTATTAGGCCAGTTTAATGTATTAGGCTAGTTTAATGTATTAGGTTAGTTTAATGTATTAGGTTAGTTTAATGTATTAGGTTAGTTTAATGTATTAGGTTAGCTTAATGTATTAGGTTAGTTTAATGTATTAGGCTAGTTTAATGTATTAGGCTAG
>JAQIWG010008563.1:0-11331 GCA_034695025.1 Chamaedrilus cognettii | reverse complement strand
GTTAGACTAGACTGGCGCACTGCCTCACGGCTCACAACGTTAGATTAGACTGGCGCACTGCCTCACGGCTCACAACGAGGGTTGTTGTAATCAGCACGCCTGAAGGCAGACACAAAAACAAAACATCTTTGAATCAATAAAGGCCTATTCAAAATATCAACTTGACTGCATGGGTGCATGAGCCAGGCTAATAATAGATACTACCGTGAAATCGAGCATCAAAACCGACACATTTAGTTGGGTGGTAGTCTAAACAGAATGAAAAAGTTCATGTCCATATCGCAGTGGTGTCCTTTTGAGATATTCTTTTATAGCACTATACCGTACTCGATCTCTCCTATTGCAACCAAGGAGTGGGGGGCTGGCCGACATCTATACCCGCTGACAACGAAGATCAGAATAAAATTATGCAATGCCACCACACATTAACAAACTTAGTTCACCTTTCACACGCTCGCTTGTAAAATCTTAGAAATCTTATTATACCTCTACGTACATAGGGCTAACTGAAGTGCATAATTGTCTGTAGGTTCACACTGCGTGCTTATCACAACACGGCTGTTAACAAGCCTATCTGCATTAGCATTGTACCATGCTGCAATTTTGAAAGAGTCATAAAATTCTACTCATTATTAATCCGTGAAATAAATAACTGCTGCTTTACGACCAAACAAACTCTCAACTCTACATGTCCCAGAAGATACCACTGTTGATGTCTTCAAGATCTTGGTGCGGTCGCAATAATAGAAGTCCTTAACATTAAAACCTGACCTGCGCCAATGGGCATTGGCAGGGTTAAGTTTAGCGGGCGCAGTAGCCTAATAAAAGCAGTAAGACGATCAGATTCTGATAGTCAGATGCAAATTATTGTACATTTAATTTCAAAATGGCTGACGTTAAGCGCAAAAATCATCGACAAGGCCTACAGTTGCGCAGGGCTACGCGGAGGTCAAGGGCCGAGCAGTTGCACTACAAACATCTGTTTTGGAAGTATCAGGTGTAACGCTAGCTACGAATGTTTAATTAAAGTAAACCTTAACTCGGCCCACGGCCATCCATTACAAACGGTCTGGGCCTCCACTTTAACATCTTGTCAATTGCCCGTGGTATCCCCAGGGCGCAATGCCTCAAGTCTTTTTGCGCTAGATAGCGTCGTAAAGATTCAAATCTACAACACCTTGTATTAACCACTGTTAGTGTCGCTCTACAAAATTGCACGGCACGTGTATGTGTGTCACGTGATCTGCAATCGCGTGACACGTCGCACGTGACCTCAAGTGTAGAGAAACATAAAATATATTAGGGCATTAGCCTGCCCCCAAAAGGGCGATTGTTATACTTTTCCCTGTCCACTAATGGGTTAACAGATTATAGGAGAAATATTGCATTGAGGTCCATTTTAAGTCTTATTAATTCAACCGGATGAATTCTTGTGCAAACGTCATGCGCATTTGCGAAAAGAAAATAAGCAATAACG
The DNA here is from genome assembly GCA_034695025.1 of Chamaedrilus cognettii. Classification (NCBI taxonomy): domain Eukaryota; kingdom Metazoa; phylum Annelida; class Clitellata; order Enchytraeida; family Enchytraeidae; genus Chamaedrilus; species Chamaedrilus cognettii. The sequence continues at coordinate 9,854 of JAQIWG010008563.1, read as the reverse complement.
ATAAATGCTATTTCTCCCATGGCGGTTTCAACTCATCTTCCATATAAACTAAACTGATCTGAATAAATTTTGTCAGCAAAATATTTTTTGAGTGAGTGTTCAGACAACCTCAGACGATCCCGACAACTTGGATGAGAAAGCGATTCGAACCATATGCAACGCTAATGTTGTACCGCGATCACCACGGCAACCATCGTACCGTAATTAAGATTTAATGAGACACGTAGGAGTAAATCAAACTTCTTGTTCAATAGCAACAGTATATAGCAACAAACCGATAAACCACGAAGTTCAAAGCAAATTTGTATTCAATGACATTGAAAGAAGCGCCTCACACCAACTGCATGCTCGCTACGTGAGCTAGATGCACAATGATCTTGAAACCACTTCAAGGGCTTGCTAACATTTCAGCCTATCTAACCTAGCTCGTCACAAGCGTCGCTCACAACTAATTGTGGCAGCGTCAAATCAATTATTAAGGCGCGCGCCGCGGCACGCGTCATCAAAACTCAATTTACAACAATAATTCGCCTTAACCGTCAATGAAAAACGATCAACACAACACCGAACATAGATCCTTACTTCTCATCTGCATCGGCTGCGTCTGTTTGCGTCGAGGCATGCCGCCGGACGCCGCTAATTCGAAGGTCCCGGATAAGCCGTACCGCTGTAGCGATCATCCGCTGATCTGCTCGTCTCGCGCCTCGCTCGTATTGACATTGCTCGGCGGCGCTCATTCACGCGCTGTGTACTGCGAGCAGCAGAGCGCGTGTCGCTAGCCTAGTAACCTCAGCGCGCAGTCGCGACCGCGTGAGCGCTGGTGAATGTACGAACAGTGCGGTTGGAAGATAAGAATAGAATTTTAGGTCGCGTTTCTCGACGGTAACAATAATTGTTGAAGAGATAAGAATAAGTCATGACGTGATCGCACCCAATCAGCGCATTGTCATCTTGATCTAAATTTATTGCGCGCCATGCATAGGCTTACAAAGTACTAGCTAGTCTAGGTTATGAGATGCATGCGATGGGCGCAGATGGCAGCTATTGTCTCGAAGCATAATCAAAACGCTTGGCTGAGATACCGTATCGATTAGATCGAACTGACGTCAACTTTTACACCCATGAATGCGCAGTGACATAAGTGAGTCAAGATTTTGAGCCATTTGCAGTCGTAACAAATTCATTATAGCATCTACACAACGATAATAAGAAGCAAATGATCTACATACATGTAGGGCTACATTGTGCAATGTTTCGGTAAGTCCGGCGAGTGATATTTGCAGCATTGACACTCGCAGTGCGTAGATTTTAATTGTGATCAGCGACGGTGCCTTCTGATCAGCAGCGTGTGAATAATCGATCGTACTTGACCCAGATGCATGTCATTATGACGTCACCGCAGGCGTCGCTGCTGCCACTGCCTGTTGACAGTCGCATCTGATTGGTCGCTGGCAGCTGTCAGCAACGTGACGAATGACGAACTACGGAGACTGAAATGTGCACTGTTCTGCACACTTTTTGTTTGGCTTGAACATACTCGTTGAATTATTATTTAAATACAGGCTATCCGCACAAATTTCTCTAATTGTCGACGATTGTCACCGAATCTCTCATGAATTTCGATCAAGGATCGCACAATAGATTTTGTAGTAATTAATCTCTCTGAAATTAATCTATCTGAAAAAAAAGTCAAATATCGACATTTACTGTTGTGGCCTAACAAAATCATGAGTGTTCAATCAATTTTGTGCCTTTATCTCTTTAGGAAAATTATTAAATAGTCTGAAATAAAAAGCCTTTATTGGAGGGTGGTAAGATTTTGACATATGATTTAAAATTGATCTAGACCCAGTTTTGGACGCGCTGGTATTTTCTCAGAGCGGGAGATGAAAGAAATAGCTCAAGTAGGATGTATAGGTAAAAAACTGGTCCCCGCGCCGTTAGAATCTCATAGAAAATATGATCGTTATTAATGTATAATAATAATTGTGGGTGTTTAGGCTTATCTAAATTCAGACAGGCAATTGCCGATCTAGTTTTAGTTCTAGAATTTCAGGAATTTTTTAACTTCCGGTTGAGCGAATGAGCGTTAATAGGAGATTTAACTATAATATTCTAGTTGCCTAATTTGTTAAATTTGTTTTTAATTCGTTTTCAAATTTGAGATTTAGCAAATGATTATTAGACTATCAATTTAGCTTTAACAAGTGTTCAGTAATTTATTGCAGTTATTTTGAGGGCAATTAATGAGTTCTGATCGATGATTGAGCGTATCGATCCAGATTAACGGTGTAAATATGAGTGATATTAGGCCAGTAGTGGAACATAGTCGCAGCCAAGGTAGCCGTAAGAGTAAGTTTTGTGTGACATCTTTAGCTGTATGATTAGGGATGAAGGATGATGGAACAGTCCGTTTTAAGCCTCCTGGTCAGAGAAAAAAAAGCGTCGATGCCCTGATTCTCTTATACAATATGACTTGGGGCAGTGCTATTAGGTCAAGTGGTATAGTATAACGCCGTGCCCTCTGTAACTCGCATTAATTGTATACATTTTCATAGGTCTACTTGGTATTAGGACTGCTTGGTTGACTTTGCTGTCCACTTATTAGACATCAATCTTTGGGTATCCGTAAAATGCGAGAGGCAAAAGAGTGAAAAAGAACAACGGGTAAAATGCGAAAACCAGGCTGCAAAATTTTGTCATTTAACCGCTTTTATGACACGCTCGCTTATGAGCACTTTTATTTAGGTTGCGGTTGTTGTAAACTATGATTACAGCCTGGTGCCACTTAAATTTGTTAACTTCTGGCTGCAGAGTAGACACAGCGATATCGCATTTTACATTTTTAAAGACTTGGTTTGGTAATTTAACGAACACAATGTAGGAAGTTTTGCCATTTTGTGATTTTGCATTGTCACCCACCATTTCTGTGCTTTTCAAGTGATTTTTTTAACCACTTGAATTTGGGCAGTTTATCATTTTGCTTCTTGCGATCCACCGATGCCTCCTATCCTTGATATTGTGTTGCTTCTTTCAAGTGCATGACTGTGGTAGTTACTGGTTCTAGATATATTTTGCGATGCGGCACAATTTTGAAGCCTGGTATTTTTTTAAATTGTATTAATTGAAAGACAATCTTTAGCAAACTTACTACTATGGTATCCCTGTTAGAAATTGACTTAAACTAAATTAATACTAAGTTACTAAGTTAGCACATGATATATAATATATCTTAAAATTTATTTGAATAATTATACCAATGACTCAGTGCTTACGCAGCCCGACTGTATTGCTTTTGTATTGATACTCATTCTATGGCAAGATTGCACTATAGAAAGATTGCTCGCATGCAGGTGAAAGGCCATGCTTCTCACGCTTCCTCGCTCGCCTTCCCCTGCGCGCCGCCCTGGCGACCACCGTTACCTTAGCCATACTGGTCCTCATCCTCATGCATTTTGTCATCGTGCCCTGGGAACGAGCGGACCTGGAGCGACGGTTCGTTTTCAGGGACATTGGAGAAGCGTTGGCGCGGGGGGCGCGAAAGCCGTCAAAGATTTTACTGCCAAGACAGTCTCGGTACGGAGTCGATGGCACGCTGCGGGGTATTTATTTTTTTTGTCTTGTTTTGTTTGTTTGCCTTTGACTTGCATAGCGTGCTGTCATATGGCAGCATATATTGTCATTAGCGTCGCAAAACTGACTTTTGTACTTTAATACACATTTACATATGCATAGGTCATATCGTTGCCTGGCACTCAAATGACCCTCGCGTATCGCTGCGCCGTTAAACGACAATATAATGCGATACATTACAATAATAAATAGGCTAACGTGGCCACTATTTATATATTCCTATCAATTTTCATGCGATCGGACCAGAAATATTTTCAAAATTTAGGCCTAATTTAATTTATTATAAAAATTTCTAGATTAGTTATTGCATTATATTGTTCTCGATTTATGAATATCTTACTAATTAAAGTTTTGTTTTCTTTTTATTTTGCTTCCAGGCGCCATGCCTGATTTTCACGATTACTTGCGGTACATTGCGCGTACCACCCCCAAATCTGCGCCCCAATCCCTTGTCCCCATACAGCGCCTAATTTCTGCCCCTAAGACTTTATCGGGGCGCGTCGGCAACGCCATGTTTGCGTACGCCGCCCTCATAGGCGTGGGGCGGTGGACCGATCGAACCCCTTCCCTTCCCCCTGGCCACTATTTTCGAGAGACATTCCGGCTGTCGGAAACGGTCGCCCTAATTGGGGAAACGTCGCGGGGGGCAGAGGGGCGGGTGGTGAAGTTTGAGGAGAGGAGGGCGTGCACTTTTGATGAGCGGGCGACGCGGCTTGTCGAGCAAGAGGGGGTTGGGAGAAGGAGGGAGGTTGGAGGGGGAGAGGAGGCGGGAATGATGGAGTTGGTGGGTTACTTTCAGTCGTGGCAGTACTTCGAACACGTCAAGGATGAGGTAGGGCTTGGGGTTTAACTTTTGTATATTAAATAATAGTGTTCTGATAAATATTTTTAGTGTACAGTTGGCTCATACCAATGAATTTATTGTTAGCTATAAATGCAAGTTATCATTATTCACATTCTAATTATAGTTACATTCAAATGCGACGAATACCGGTGCTGAGTGAACAGTATAGATGTATAGTGACATAGATTTCAGATATAAATGTACCGATTGTGATGATTGGATATTTTTACTGAGTCTCTAAGTGAGCATATTGTGTTTTTTTTTGCACTTATGAATTTTTTTTATGTTACTGCTCAGTGCAATGATGAAATCTGATGATACTCATCCTTTGCTTTCGTAATTATTTAAGTCTAAAACGTAATATCCTATTGTATTTTGTTAACATCAATGCAGTCTCTTTCCAACCACAGTTTTTTTGCCTAACCCCAACCCGTTATATAATTTTAGGTTCGCGAACAGTTTCGTTTTCGCACCGACGTCGCCGCCGCAGCTGCTGCGTACCTCGACGCCGCTGTCACCGCCCGGTTTGGCTCCAAGGTCCGCCGCTCCGATGTGACACTCATCGGGCTTCATATTCGTCGCGGCGACATGGCCTCCGCGCTCAGTCTTTCGCTTGGCTACACCACAGCCACGCGGGATTACGTGAGCCGCGCCATCGGCTTCTATCGAAGCCGGCTGCGGCGTCGGGAGAGAGCCGGGCGGCTCCTGTTTGTGCTGGCAACCGATGATCCGGACTGGTGTCGGGAGAATATAGCGGAGGAAAGGTGGATCGTGCGGCGAGGGGAAGATCTGGGGGGAGTTTGGATCGAAGGGGGCGGAAAGGGTGGAAAAACTGGTGTGGGAGGTGGAAATGGAGATGAAATTAGTGAGGATAAGAATGTGGCAGATAGCTTGAGGCGTAGCGTGGCTGTTCGCGGAACATATGGCGTCAGACATAAAAATGTGGATGAGCACACGGTAGATGTTACTTCGAATCTCGGTGAGAAGTTGAATGGAACTCGTGATCGACTTCAAGCATATGAAGTTAATGAAAAAATACAAATTTCAGTTGTTGAAGGTGCAAATAAAACAGTTGGCAGTGCATTGTTGAGTCAGTTCCCTGAGGAGCATAACAACGCAGAAAAGCAATTGACACCATTTAACAACAAAACTGAGAAGTCAGAATCGTTTCGTACTGGCTCTACTGGGATGGGCTGGGAGGGGGTGGGAGGGGCTGATGATTTGAGTGAAATTGATTTGAATTTTCTTGAAAAGATCAAACCAATGGTTAAGGAACCTGAAAAGCATGTTGAAGTGAAAAGGTATGGTCCGAAAATGCGAGCTGTTGACAAAGAAGTTCAGAAGGATGGTGTGTATCGTGCCTCGTCTCCTCGCAACATCGGGACTCGCGCTGCCGTGGCGGATCTGGCCGTGCTGGCCGCGTGTGACCACACCATCGTGACCGTTGGCTCGTTTGGCTGGTGGGGCGCGTGGCTCGCCGGGGGAACGGTCGTTTACTATCGAGACTTCCCTCGCAACGGGTCACACATCGCCGAACTGTTTGAACGGAGGGATTATTTCCCTCCGCACTGGATACCGATGTGAGGGTGTAGCGGGGCGGATTGGGAAGCGGGGTTAGGCGGAAGAATGCGGGCGTGGTTTTTTATTTGGATATCAATGTTCCCTCTACAAGCCAAGAAGTCTCAGAGCGGGCCAAAATGTTGTGTGTGCACTTTTAAAAATCTTGGGCAACTATTTTCTGCACGTTGTGATTTTTTTGCATGCTTTTATTCGTGTGATATTTATATAAAGAGAAAGAATGTTTCAATGTCAACTTAAGTTTGACTTTTCTATTGCAATAACATGAAACATGAGAACACATTGAAAATATTGCTTATAAATATTGATTATCAAAATCACCATTTGCTTCATGTTATGTGTTACAATTTGTTAGTCGACGACCAAAATTTTAGTGCGCTATGTTCAATTTTTTGTTTGTGGCATCTCACAAATCTGTGCGCGGCCGCACACACACGCAGCTTGGAGGGAACATTGATGTAAACCTGGAATTATATTAGTAGAAGTCACTACTGTGATATCGTTTTTGGTTTTTGAGTGAAGGAAGCGCGATGTTGATGTGTTGCAATGGTTTAGTTGTTAGCGCTTGTTTGCTGCTCTGTTGTTTTAGTAAAGAAACATTGCTTCATTGACTTTGAGAATAACTGAAGAATTTTGCTATGTCGTTATGAATCTTTGAGCTGGGAAACAATGCGCACCTAGGGAATGACTGCTGTGTAATGTTGTGATGACGATATTGAGCTTCATTTAAGTGTTCACGAGTTGGTTGTGAAAGGGCAAGTTTCACAAATGACCATCAATGCCTACTTGGCTATGGATTTATTTAAGAACTGTGCAACATGCATGAATGAATGTTAAACGAATTTTGTAAATAATTTTTTTAAATTCAAGTGATAGAGTGATTATAATTTTTGGCTGGAGTAAGTTTATTGGATAGAATTAGCATAATGGATGAGTTAAATGTGAGTTAAATTTATACTGTCGAATGTAATTTGTTATTTCTGTTGAATGTGTTTCATTCAAGAGTTCTTGTTTAGTGTTCTTGTTCAGTTTTTGTCATTTGTGTTTAAGTTTCATCGTTATAGAACTTTTTTCATAGTTTTAATTAATCATGTAGTGCAATCATAAGATTTTGCTGCAATTTTTCATTACAAATGTCTTTTTGACTTTTAACTCCAAATTAATATTAATCTTATTGTCGTGATGCAGTTATAATGACTTTTCAGCCAGTTTTGATCAATTATCATTTTGAGTGTAAATAGGCTAATAGGATGCTGTATTTTAAACCGTTGCGTAAAAGTTTACACTGCTTGCTGAACAGTACCTTTTTCCTCCAGTGCACACCGTGGGGACCGTGTGTAGTAAAAAAGGCTAATACAGTCAAGATTTAATGCTGGTAACGTTCTTGCTGCGGGTGTTGTTTAGGACATGCTGAAGACTGACTGAAACCAATGCTGTGTTTGATACAATAATTCTGAGATATTGTTCCCCGTCTAAGGCTATGATCAAGTGGGACAATTTCTCCCCTAAAATTTGTATTAAAAAAGATTTTAAAAAGTAAAGAGAGTAAAAGAGATTATGAGCAAGGAGAGAATTTTTTTGGAAAGCTGGTTCAACACTCCCTGGTCATAATTTCTGCGTACGAAATGAAAAAGTCTCAGCACCCCCCCGCCACGGTCGTGAGGTCTGCACAGGAGGGAAAAGGTCCCCTACGGCTTATTAAAATCCCCTTCTAAGTTCATTAAGCAGTATGGGATACCCCTTTGACAAAAATTTTTAGTGCGAGCTCTGCAGATAATATACAATATGTGTAAATCAAACAATATTTGACGTTATTCCTAATTTGTACAGTATGTCTTCAAATAATTTTGCATCAACGTTTTGATATGAAATCTCAAACTTATGCTTTATGATAGCATGGCATGTCTGTATCCTCTGCTCTAGTCCAAGCTTTCGTAATGCTTAATTGCTGCTAGCGCCTAGTTTGAATGTGGACTCTCTGTCAAATTTCCAGCTGACTTATTAATTGCTATTTAAATTGAATATAAAATGTGATTTTATATGCCTGTTACGACAATGTATTGTTATTATTTTTGGCATAGTAACATGTCATGTACGAAATGGTTTGAATTGTGAATTACAAATGGTTGTCATTAGAATAGTGTGGATGATTGTTGATTGAGATGCCTAAGTTTTCAGCAATAACTTGTGTTTGGGGTGGGCCCACAGAAATCTAAAGCCTAGAATGCGCATGCATTAGCCGCACAATGCTACAAAAAGAAGGATCTTATTACCAAAAACGGAAGTTGATTTGAATTATGGGTAATCGTTGCTAATTATTGTCATTGGATATGAAAGGGTCATGACCCTGTCGATCAGTTGTTGACGGTTAGTAATTGGTTTGGCCCACAGGCCAAACCCCGCCCCCGTTATCTCCATACATGCTTCGATATAGCATGTAGCGACCCGCCTTGGGTGGGCCGGCCAGATGTAGCGGTAGCAGGCTATCCTAATGTTCACATAATAACGCTGTCGATCAACCAAGGAAACAAAAATACGTACGATACAAATAACTATGAATGGGCTTTTTGTAGTGGTTTCTGTGCAGCTTGCCGCCTGAAAAAAAAAATTTGAATAAATATTATTCTAAAATTTGGGATTGACAACGCTGTTGCACTTGCCGTGTACACCCCTTCTTTAATCGCCATTTGCGACTCGCCTGGGGAACTCTGGGCTGCAGGTCTATTCTCTAAAAGCTATGGAGCAAGAGTAATTTCCTAACTGGTTTCTAGACATTAAAATATAGGCCTATATGTGTATTGTGTGCGATCACAGCGCGACTGTTGCTGCAGCTACTGCTGCTGCTCTAGCGCGACTTCTGCTGCGGCTGCTGCTGCTGCTGCTGCTGTGGCCGCGGCTGTGGCTGCTGCTGCTGTCGCTGGCTGCCGTTGCTGCAGAGGAGTTTTCAAGTTTTCGCTTACGCTCAGCTATTGAACTACCACACTAGCCTATGACACGTCGACTGGAGAGAATCACATAGGTATCATAGCCAAATCTTCTTGAACAATAAACTGTAAACAGGTCCGCCTAGATCTCTAGGCCTATTTTGCGAAGTAGGCTATCGTTATAATAAAATACTTCACGAACGTCGCCGAGAAGGCAGACGAATTAGCCTATAACGATTAGAAATAGCCTAAGCTCATTTTGTAATCAGCCTAACAGCAGACGAAACTGCAGCCTATCCGTAGCTATAAAAATCCAGGACAAAATTGTTAGCCTAGGGCATATTTTAAGAAAAGCTTTAAACAACATTTCTGAGCAGTTCGAAAGCTATTACCGTACCGCACACAATAAAGTCGCAACTGATGGGGAGTGCTGACAGGGGGATGTCGACGGAACCCTTTTATCTCTCGGGCCGTCCAGAACTCACGACCAGGGAGGGCGGGGGGGAGGGGGGTAGCCAACTGACGGAATGTTAAAAAGTTTTACAAAATATAAAACTACGCAAATTTCAATTAAATTTAGCACGCATTATACGACAGTAGCGTCACACAAGACAAGTTTAGAACTGCACACTTCAATTTACGCTGCACATTCTGTAGAACAGCCCGTCGCTCCCGTCGCTCAATCAGTTTTGCTGCACCTACAATTTGAAACTCACTTCCCCTACCATTACGCTCATGTTCAAGCCTCCCTCTGTTTCTTTCTGGTCTGAAAACTCATCTTTTCCCCCAGTAGATGTATTCTTTTTCCCCTGACAGATAAATGATATAACTGACCCGGCCTTTGCTCCACCATCTCCTATCCTCCTCGTCTGGGT
>JAQIWG010008562.1:0-11334 GCA_034695025.1 Chamaedrilus cognettii | reverse complement strand
CCGGGGGGGGGGGGGGCATCCATATGTCAAGATACGAGAGGGTTTACGGGGAATACTAGTAGTAGTAGGGTTCGATCATAAAATGAACACCAAATTATGTGCGGTAGCCTTAGATATACATATAATGTAGCGGATGCGGTCACTGCATGCGGCACTGAGCCCTAGTATAAGAGCGTGGCCCGTATCGTGCGTTGTACGATGATAGTATTGAACCCAAATAGAACATCCCTAGATTTTGGGCATCTCGGCGAAAAGAATTCCCAGATTGCATATTTTGACAAAAATATCCCCAGATCCCATTATACAACGCGTCATTTCATTAAAAAAATTTCAAGCTATCTAGGGATCGCGTTAAACATCAGAACCCTCAATAACTGAAAGATATTAAAAACTAGTGATATATTATACCAAGTAGGTTAAATGGCATCCACTATGGAGGAGCGAGGTGGAGTGTCTAGTGTCCTAGAGCAGTCAGTGCAGCGGGTTAAAGTAGTCGTGCTGCCTGCCAGCGTGGCAGTGTCGTGGACTAGGCCGGGTAGCGAGTTTTGAAATGCACACGAATAGAGCAGTAATGCTATCAATAGATTTTAACCTAAACTTAACCCTAACCCTAATCTAAACCTAAATCTAACCCTAACCTAAACCAAACTCTAAATCTAAACTAAGTTTTTAACAAAAATGTTCTATAAATGGAACGCGTTTTCATTTTCAAATTGCTCGACCGAGTAGGCTAGACTAAGTCTCAGAGTTTACTAGTGTTTACGCTGTAAAATTCGTGGTTGAAGGCTGCTTAAGCTAGCAGTGGTTCTCAAACTTTTTCCAGCGGGCCACATTTTGCTTTAGCAAATCTTCGCGGGACATTCCTAGCTTCGGTCAAACTCACGACCCGGGGGGGGGGGGGGGGGGAGGGGGTGATCATGATAATTTTAAAAGCCTTTGTGAACAGTCATTGTCAATTTTTCACTCCTCCTGCCACGCTTACCCCTTTCCGAATTTGGTCCACAAAATGTTAAATGATGTTCTTGGGCGTGCTACGCCTGCTGAAATTAACCCTGCTTACGCCACAAAAAAGTTAGTCATCAAAACACAATACCAAGTCTACCAACATCGCCACGGGCCATAGTGGCTCTTTCGGCAGGAGTAAAGTGGGCAAAAGTGGCCCTTTTAGCAACACTTTTGCGGATCACATAAAAAGTCTTCGAGCGCCATTTCTCGCCCGCGGGCAGCACTTTGAGAATCCCTACTATATAGGCAGCACCGTAGCCTGCCTGACCATTCTCGCCGGGGGAGGGGGGGGACAGCATTGGCTAATCTTTCGTTATATGAGAGCAGGGGGGCAATGCCCCCTCTGCCCCCCACCCCACGCTACGGGCCTGTGTAGAAAGCCAAAGTCTTCCAGTAATAGTGTATGAGGTTCGATACATTATGACATGCAAAATATTATTTCTCGAACTTATTTGCGCCATATTTATTATTGAAGTGTTCGCCACACTATCGCACACCGCTAATTTGTATCGGCACAGGTCAGAGTGTCCACTGGCGTGGAGGCCTGCTTCGCATTGTGTTGAACACGTGTCCGCACTTCTGATGTAGCAGCCAAACTACCGGGGTACGTAGCATGCTTTGTTTTGTGAACTGTCGGCTGTAGCAATTAATTAAAATTTATCAAGATTAATTCACAGCAATTAATTCAAATTTATCAAGATTAATTCACAGCAATTAATTCAAACCCTATGTTCTACCAATTTAAATCAATTCAAATATCAAATGATCTTTAATAGTTGTTGCAGCAATAGAGAAAGATAAAGTAAAAGGCCTAGCATATCGACTGCGAAGCTAGAGATATTACAGTGTTCAACTTGAAGAACTTTCATTTAGCTAAATCTGGGTGTCTAGCCTAGCTCAGGCGAGCGGTGAGTGGAAATGCCTTATGATGCTTTCATATTGGCGTCATCAGGCCATCTTTAGAAAGAATTCCTCCCGCAAGATTCGCGAAATCCTGCGCAATGTGAACTAAGTCGTCTTCAGCGATGACGCGTCATAGCAAGACGCGTCTTCGCTCAGGCGGTGGTTTTATACCAAATACATGGTGGTTATTGGGAAGACGCCGGGAAGACGCCGCGACGGCACATGCGTCGTCCAGGAAGCCCTGTTTTTCCGCATGACGCGTCATCCGGGCCGTCATCCCGTGATGACCGTTTCTCACGGGAGACGGCCGGAAGAACAGCCTGATGACGCCAATGTGAAAGCATCAGTAGGCATCGCTCTAGAACAAATACACCGATATACAATTCTCATTCAAAGGTCTAAGACGAAGCGTTTAGGCTAATTATGACGGTCACTTCGTGCATCTTTTGGCAAGGTAGTCTAAATTCGTCTGCCGGTTTCCCGATGACGATTTCGGACACCGAAACGGACGTTAAACAAACATTACTTATTTTAATTTTTATTAGGCTTATCGTCCACGAATGATTGACAGCCGCAAAGTTGGAGCATGGTGTTGTGATTCACGACGTCGACCAAATCAAAGTAGTAGGCTAATAATTACTAAAACAAAAAACCAATATACTTTGGTTAGAAAACAAAACTTATATAGGTGTGACAGTGTTAGACTAAATCTAAAAAACGACGAAGATTAAATTAGTTATTGCAATTAAGGTCAAATATTTCATTATTTACTGATTTCATTACTGCACTGTGATTAGCAAAGTGGGTGCATTGGACCCCACATTGCAAAATAATCACAGTGCAGTAAAGAAATAAGTAAATAATGAAATATTTGACCTTAATTGCAATAAATAATTTAATCTCCATTGTTTTTTAGATTTAGTCTAATACTGTCACACCGATATAATGTTTTGTTTTTTAACTAAGGTATATTGTTTTTTTGTTTTAATCTAAAGTATTTTTTAGCAACGCATTAGCCTATAAGTTTCTACTGAACGTGGTGTTTGATCTCCCGTCATGTGTGGTGCTGACAATTTTTTTTTCCCCATCCTATTTTCATCTATTAATTTTTCCCTTTCCTGAACCTCTCGGGGGAGGGCGATTCACTTTAGAAGCAACAGTTGGAGGGAGGGCGATTTTTCTTCAAACCCACTCCACTGCATTATAAATTTACATTTCTTGGGGGGGGGGGCCGTCGCCCCTCTCCGCCCTCCAGCAGAGCTTTGGGGGGAGGGACAATCGCTCCCATCGCCACCATCGCCCCCCCCCCCGTGAATTCGCCAATGGGGGGGATGGGCGTTTGATGGATGGCGACCCCTGTCCAAACAGGGGGGCATGTTTGCGTTTTAAGCCTCCACAGTTGACATTAGCAAAGTCCATTAATTTCAGCTAAGAATTGACATTGCAAAATTTGAGTTTGGGGGTGTTAACCCCTTTCTGTTCTGGTTTTCAAGCCCTCCAAGTTAAAATTTTTGCTATTCCTTTCAAGCTTTTCTTGTGTTTTGATGATATAGGTATAGGCCTATACATGTATATGGAAGATAAAAGTTTCTCTCCGCATCTCTCTCCCCGCCCACCCCTCGGTTGCGAGTTTGGTAAGCCTATCGGATGGGAAAATTAGGTTTTTGAATCTTCGTAAACCAAGTCCTTCTGAACCATGGAACCGATTCTGCCCCTCCTCCAGCCTCCTCCCGGGAAACGCGTGAGAGCCCTAACGCCGGTGCCGATGACACCGGCTCTGCCCATAGGCCTAGTCTACGTATAGCATAGGCCTACAGTTTTCGGTTGGCCTACTATCATTATTCTACCTTTCAGAGCCAATTTGCGGTCTCTAAATCATAGGTTAATAAATTTATTCTTGTCCTCTGGATAAAGTGCAGGTTGACTGCAAATGACCATAAGCCTGCTGGGCCTGTAGCCTAGTGTCAATAATCAGCTGCGCTGCATGGACTGTGTGTTCGTAATGCTGACGTAACAACCAGCCAGACTGTGGACTTGGGGGGGGTCCGAAAATATGTGACCTTTCAACATTTTGAAACAATTGTTTTGACCAATCAATATTTAAATGTGCGTAATACTAACTTCATACAACTCAATTTTTTAAACTTCATTTTGGACTTAACCTAATTTATTTTTGAACCCCCCAACATTGAGACCAGATTGACTCCCATGTAGACAAACAAACACTACTATATGTAGTGATGCTGCAGGTTCTAGCTTTCTGAACAAAGGGGGGCTATTTGAAGATGCTGAGGGAGGGGCGGTGAAAGAACGCATCGCTCGGTGTTAATATAGATAAGGCTAGTCTATCAAAGATTTCACAGGGACATCGGCATATTTGATCGGAACAGGCATTCTCGCATTCTCGGGATAAGCGTCTACGAGCATCCCTGCATGGCGAACATGCCCAATGATGCTTTAGTGACTGTCTCTGCCGAGAGCCGAGCATCCTGTCTGCGCCTCCCGCCGCGCCGTCTATAGACAGCGTGTCGAGGGCGGTGATAAGTACCGCTGTGAATCTGTGAGCGCGCGGACGATACGCCAATGATGCTCCAGAGACCATTAGGCTCGAGCTGACAACTGAAAAAGATAAACTATGTGACGACTGGGGTCAGCCAGCAAGTCAAAGGCTTGGAAATAGATGGCTTTAGCGACATGCCAGGGGATCGATATTATAATCGGGTGTGTAGTAGAGAGTGACATGGGGAAGCCTTTTACTCCCCTTCCCCAAATTTTTATGAATTGATGGAAGATGCGAAATTAACATCTTAATTACATTTTTTTATCCACCCCGCGGTTTTACCGCAACCCCCTTTCCCATTTACCGCGAAAAATATTTGTGGGCTGTCCCCGCTACGCGGTAAAAACCACTCTTTAAATATTTTTCACCCGCTCCCCGCTTAATTTACCGCGATTTACCGCGCTTACTCAATGCTCCCCACCCCATGTTACTCTCTAGTGGAAGATTTGGATTCCAAAGACCTTCCATGTGCCAGAACACTGAAGATGGTTTGGAAAATTTAATGCCTATAGTGTATCGGTGTCAACTTAAAAAATTACGTTTAAGTTAGAAAAGTTGCTTTGGGAACTTCAAATTTTTAAAAGTGATAGTGTATTGATGCTGAGTCAGTCATGCATGGGCTATAGTTAATGATGTGCGAGTGCTCATGTTCTCGCTATAATAGTCGACCGGATTTTATCTACTTTGCATGGCAAAACTATGGGGTAGAGAGTGACACGGGACGAATTACACCCCGGTACCGTACCGTAACGCAGGATGAGAACCGCGCCCCGTCCCGCATCGTTGTGTCAGCTATACGCCCTTATTGAAACTCAACGAGCATAACAAATTTTGAACCATTAAAAATTCTAATTGATTTTGCTGTTATTTCAAAGATGGACTGTGCTCTCAAATCACGGTTTCACTAGTCCTACTAGAAATTTGAATGACTGAAAAGTCTTTGGGATTCTTATGATTAATCTTCCAATTCTTGATTTCTGTACCGCGGTAATAACCTCACCATCCGAGAACCGTACCGCGGTTACCCGTGGATACTGTAGACCGAAAAGGCCGTTCGGAATCGCAGAATCAATTTTTAAACTGCGCACGGCGGAGGAACCGCGCGCGGTATCCTGCACCGCGATACCCCGTGTCACTCTCTACTTTTGCGGTTTTAAGCTGCTGTAGAATGATTCGTTGACGCAGCAAGCGCAAGTATGTCGACAAGAGTAAGGAGTAACAAGACCCTCGTCTACAACAGATCGTCTGCGAATCCGCCATCACGCACTACGCCATCACGTGGCCGTAGGCTGTGTGAAGGCAGCAGGTCGGTAGTCCAATACTGCCGATGCGTATGACTTTCAAAGAATGATAAAATGATGTTCAAAATCAGACGACAGAGATCAAATAAAAAACAGAAGCCTAGATTTCAAACGGTTGAAGAAGAAGCTAGATTTGATATGACGACTAAGCGTGCAGACTGCTAGCTCATTGAGTGCATATTGTACTGTTCTACTTTTCACCTGCCATTGTTGAAGTTGCGTTTGAGTCATACTATTTAACTCAGGTAATAGCAGCCTTGCGGTGCTCGCATAACCAACTCGGTGCTCGCGTGGCCTCTTTTTGTCATAATCTTTATTGCTTCATAAACAACGCAGCAGTGGCAGACGCAATAACGGACATACGCGTGAAGCAACAAGGGGCGGCAGAGAGTCAGAAACAGCCAGGACAGGTCCTGGTGTCCAAGGCTGTAGACTGTCCGCATTGTTGCGCAATTGAACAGCAAAGTTGAAAGATACGAATAAGATCAAAAAATAAGTATTAGATCGGAAAGAAACGTGGTGAACCGGATAACGAATAAGTATTAGATCGGAAAGAAACGTGGTGAACCGGATAACGAGAGCATAAAATTTCTTAACAAAAAGCAACTGAGTTACAACCGAAACACAGTGCAAGAATTTGCATACAGAACAAATGTTTGCAACAAAAACTCAAAGTCTTAGACTGTCGGCATACATGGGTCTACATACAAATTCACAGTTGAAATTGTACTATTGACAGTTGAATACAATAAAGACAGTAGAATTGTACTAACTGTGAAAGCTACAGAAATTCAGCGAATTTAATATTGCTTCAGTGAGCAGAGGCTACCGTTATAATGCTACTGTACGGTGTATGATTAATAGGAAAGGCAACTGGCTGGCTGCTGTGGCTCGCGCTGTTACTACCTCCGGTGAGCAGTGCGATGGACCAGAGTTAAGGTGCTGTAACACTCAGTCTTCGGTGGCGGCTGGTGGGTACCAAACACTGACGACTTCAGTTGCCTATATGTGCAAGTTGTTTACACAATCCTAAGGCCAATGACAACGTCCTGCTAACGGTGTAAAACACGCATAATAAAAATTCATGCGCATTTGCACATTATGTAACTTTATGTATATGTTGTAATTGTATTGAAACACAAGCACGATAACAATATGAAACATTTCCGTAGAAGCACGAATTTTACTAAAAAAACTACTTTATGCTTGTATGATTATCACAACATATTTGAGTTGAACACATTCTGCTCATCAAGTCGCATTATGACACTCAATCGATATTATGATATCACAGCGATAAGATGCGCATCGTAGAATATAGCGTTTATTCATCGCATTTATTCACACGCGCATTAAAACATTCATTATTTTATTGACGTAATTATTTATGTAGACGAGTAAGCCTGACTACTAGGCTTACTTAGACTCTCGTGACGCTTTTCACTGGTTTTCGTGTTTTTCTACCTTAAACCAGCATGCAACGTTGATTAGGCTACCATTAAATAAATAAATAAAATTTTGCGGCGTTTCGCTATTGGACAAGTCCCTCGTGGCATTTGGGGACGATTCGTAGTAGAAATTTTGAGATCTGTTTGCCTTTCCACTGTATAAATAGCTACTACGCTAGGTCTGTCTGAGCACGCAATGCTATATAAGCCTAATTTACAGTGCATGGTATGATTTTCGTTACATGCACTGTCTTCATTTTTCACTGTGCACTGTGGTGTGGATCAGCGCAGGCCAGTAGCGTAAAGAGGGGCAGGGGGTTAGTGCCCCCCCTCCCTACGGGGGCCGCTGCCCCCCTGCTCTCAGAAAATTTAACATTGGCCTATGCTGCTTGCCCCCTCCCCTGCTCCTTGTGAAAATAAAAACGTCTGCCCCCAGCTAAAATTCACGCCCTCCCCTCCCCCGCTGAGAATGATCACGCCACGGGGCTGAATCTGCGTTCTCGCTGCACGAGCTACACGTATCTAATAGATCACAGGCGGAGCTGGGTGGAGCGAAAAAACATTGTCAATTTTACTCAAGAGAATTGCCCTCAGAGCATGAAGTGGATATGCTCACTCTCAAATTTTATGCTAAGCTGAGCGACAGGAACTTCAATCCTGCTGATTTACTTTTTCGATGATTTGGACTGCAAGAACATGCTGAACTTCTTTAAAAATATAACATGGATGATTTTTTTGCAACGTGTGATTTCATGAGAGGCCTTGAAAAATCTTTGCAGAATTTGCCTGGACTCTAATGTAAACAGTGAAGATCTCTGAAAGTGACGTTTTTGAGCTGCAAAGTTACATCTACGTTTGATTTTGAAGTGTTTCGATTTAATTTGATCTAATATTTATATTGTTATTGTATTACCCTCGTTAGTGAAAATTGTTGGTTAAATTTTCCAAACTAAGTTTAATTTTTAAAACTCGACGCCTATACATTATAGAAATATATTATCCAGACTAACTATCAGAATTTTTTTTCAAACTCGACTCCGTACATTAAATTTTCAAAACCAACCAAAACCGATAATTTCAATTTTTAAAGTCGACACCGATACACAACAGAAATAAACTTGGTATGATAAGCGGAAAACGTCGTGTAACAAAATGTCTATGGCGTTTCAGTGTGGATTTGCACAATAATTTTATCAAACTTTGCTTTTCAGGGATGGACGTGCTTAGGACGATCTAGTCTGCTTATTTACTTCAATATAAATTGAGTGTTCGCCGCACCATCGCCCACTGCTAATCTGTGTCGGCATACATTAGGTCGAAGTCCACTTGCGTAGTGGGCTGCATTGCATTGTGTTGAACGTGTAACTGCACTTTTTCTGCTGTAGCTGTAGCTACATGTACGCTACCAGGGTAGCGTGCCTTTGTTTGAGAACTGTTGACTGTAACAAAGTTAAGCATAATTCAGACCTTATGTTGTATCATCAAATCAACCTAAAATATGACACGGTCTTCATCAATTGTTAAAGCAATGGGAAACGATAAAGTATAGGCCTAGCGTACGGAGTGTAAAACTAGAGATAGGGGCCTATTAGTGTTCAACTTCTTTTTTCAAAATCTAGACCTCAGCTTGGCTCAGGCCTATCGCTGACGCAGACCAAATCAATAGTGCAGTGTAGTTGTCTAATTGCGCATGTGAACATGATCGCGTGCTCATATGACATTGTGATCTCATGATCCATGTCAATTTTGGGCACTATCGGGGTTAAGGTTGATTTGGACTAGGCTAATTCGTAGATATAATTCATAGATATTCAATCGAACGAGAGCTAAGCTCCAGCTAAAACAGTTTTTCACTACAACGGTAGCCTAATGGTCTAAGCTTCATGAATTCCAAGATTGAAGAAGATTGCAGTCATATGAACATAGATCTCTCATCTTAAAAAGCTAAAAATTGGTCATGCTCTAAAGCCGTTGGACAGGACTCCATGTCTATGATCCATCCAATGGACATACACCACTGTTGTTTTAGCAGAATGCTAAATAGGCAAGTGAAACGAGCAAAAATGGGTCACTCTTCTGCTGGCTGTGATAAACGTTGAAAGTGGTCTAGAGTTTGGATTGAAAGCACGGAAACGTCCAAAAAATTGAGAGAATCACTTGTAGATAATTTCAACAATTTAAATTGTCGCCTTCAAATTTATCTTTACCAGCTTCATCTTCATCAATTTCAAAATTTTATCAAAGCACAAAATCGTATTCCGATCTTCTACGATAGTGAAATGTTACAATTAATGCAAGCATTAATGGTGCAAGCATGCCCGCATGCTTGCACGCATGCCTAGTTGTTGTCATGCATGCCTGATTTCAGGTATGCATGCATTCATGCATCATGTAGGGAGACATGCATGCATGCCTGAGTCCAAGAATGCATGCAGACATGCTGCATGCATGCCTACATACGTGCAGGCCGGCATTGCATTGCAAATATGAAGCAAAAAGTTAATTTTCTTGGCTGAGTGATTTGCGTACGGGGATATTTTGAATGACGCACTCTGCATATCTCGATGTAGGCCTATTGGAGACATGAATTTCCCTGCAGTGATACTAACGGTAAGTTTAATGAAATGAAATTAATTTCATTTCATTAAACTTACGTTGCGGTGATTAAGACACGATTTCATGGACATACCTTGAAGGAGAGTTCAGTTTAGCCCTCACAAAATAGAAGCAGCGTTACGTCTGGTGCTAATAAAACAGGATTAGTGGACTCCTATGCCTATACTCCACCATCGTCCATTTTTACGAGTAATGCCCTAACCCTAACCTTATTTGTAAATTCGAGTAGTATTGCAAAAAACGTCGTTTTTGGAGTACTACTCCTACTAGACTAATCCCTGCCTAGAAGCTTAAGTTGACTTCTACCTTGACCTGGAAGGAGAATTAACGGTATCCTCTAACTGCCATTCAGAAACATTTACAATTTATTAAAAATTTAAAAGACACAAATTTATTCCCACCTGAAATTGCGTTAATTTAAATTCAGTGTGGGCACAGATTGATTTAGGCAAGCAAGATATCCATGACGTCATGTTAATTTAGTGACGTAGTAAATTAATTTAAATGTATTAACCAAAAGGCTGTTTTCAATTGCAGTCATTGGCTACTGTCAAATTCTCTTCTAGGCCAAGGCAGAAGTCGAGGTAGGTTTCAAGGCACGTCTTTGAAATCCAGCCTCAGTCATCGGACGGTGGTCATTAGCTCAAGTGCGCATCCACTGGGGGGGTCAAGGGGGTCATGACCTCTCAAACTTTTTGGATGACCTCTCCATTTTATGCATAGGCCTATTTCTATAAAAAATGTGACCCAAATCTGACCCGACCTCCCCAGCTTTTAGAGTGTGGTTGCGCCATTGCATTAGTTAGATTAGACCGTTTTCAGATGCGTGGAATGCACAGAACTGTCGTTATGTCGACAAGAACACGTCATCGGTCTGAGGGAGACGGGCGAGATCCACCCAGCGTCAGACTCAAGCCTCCCAGCATCAGATTCGAGCCTGCAACACCCATAGCTGCAAAGTTTCGCATTGAGGCTTCGCTATCTATGTTTGACACAAGAAATGCACTGCTGCATCTTGCCGCGCAGAAGGGAGACTTGGAAGACGTGCTCAAGTTTTTTGCGAGAGCGCCAGATGGAGAGCTTGCTGCGACTATCAACGCGCGAGACAGCAGGGAGAACACGCCGCTAATGCTGGCCGTGCAGGAATGACACGAGCATATAGTTCGAGCTCTGCTAACAGCGACGACACCCAACGGCGTGTGCGCTGTGGATGTGAACGCGGGAGACTGGCACGGAAGGACTGCGCTGATGTTTGCCTCAGAGGGAGAGTACGTGCAAATAGCGCAACTCTGTTCGATACAACAACTTAAAATGGCGCGTGTTGTAGACGTGAATGCGCGAGATAACGAAGGGAGAACTGCGCTGATGTTTGCTGTGCAGGCAGGGCAAGAACAGGTCCATGGAGGTTTGTCCAGCGCATTCGGCAAAACAGCAATCGAAGCTCACACAACGAACAACGAATCCTCTGAAATCCAATTACCCGACATGCCGTCGGATTTCA
>JAQIWG010008561.1:0-11335 GCA_034695025.1 Chamaedrilus cognettii | reverse complement strand
AGTGCTGTAGTAGTCGATTCCTTTTGAGAGAGGACCTTCAACAAACCGATCTTCAACATCCTCAAACACCTCAAACACCGCTTCGCTAGTCGTTACCTCTTCAGCTACTTCTGCAACGGGCAACGGCTCTTTAGAAGTTACTGTGAATTCTTGATCCTGCGTCACAGTTACTTCAAGTTGTTGTGACATCAGCACACTCTCAACCACTTGCAAGCCACGTTGTTCAGGTTCAGTCTCGAGCATGATGTCATCAACCAACTGCGATAGATATTCACTGTCTTCAGACTCAACAGTGCTGTAATCAATTTCTTCCGACAGCGGTCGTTCAATGAACTGCTCAACGTCCTCGGTCACCTCAAACAACGGATCACTAGCTTCAACGGTAACTGCCTCTTCAGGTATCTCTGTCACGGGCAAAGCCCCTTCAGTAGTATTTCCCAGATCTTGATCTTGAGTTACAGTTACTACAAGAAGTTGAGAAATCAGCACACTCTCATCCACTTGCAAGCCACATTGTTCAGGTTCAGTCTCGAGCATGATGTCATCAACCAACTGTGGTACATATTCCCTGTCTTCAGGCTCAACAGTGCCATAATCAATTCCTTCAAACACAGGTCGTTCAGCGAACTGCTCTTCAACGTCTTCAGTCTTCACAAACGTTGCTTCACTAGTCTCTACACTCGCTACCTCTTGAGGTACTTCAGGAGGCGAGATCAACACACTCTGGTCTACCTTAATGACCATTACATCCGGTGACTCTGTTGCTAGGTCGTCCACCAATTCGGTAGGATATCTGCTGTCAGCAGCTTCAACAGCATACACATCAGTTTGTTCTGGGCGAGGCAGTTCAATACGCTGCTCATTAACGTCTTCCTTCTTCTCAAATTCTTGCTGGCTCACATCAGCCATTTCGGTTATCTCCATAAATGATTCTCGCCTTTCTTCTTCAGCTGCTTGCACTTGCATATCCGTAGCAATGGCTTCTGTCACTTCTGAAGGTATTTTGATTAGCACGCCATCGTCCAGCTTCAAACTCTGTAGCTCAACATCCGCTTCAACTGTGACGTCTTTCACCATTTCAGGCAGACATACCCTGTCTTCGACCTCAACAGCGCTGTAAGAGTCGATTCCTTCTGAGAGGCGACGTTCAACAATCTGATCTTCAACGTACTCAGGCACCTCAAGCAAAGCTTCTCTAGCTTCGATGGTCGCTACCTCTTCGGCTACTTCTGCAACAGGCAACGGCTCTTCAGCAGTTACTGTGAATTCTTGATCCTGTGTCACAGTTACTTCAAGATGTCGTAAAATCAGCACACTCTCACCTACTTGCACGCCACGCTGTTCAGGTTCAGGCTCAGGCATTATGTCTTCAACCATTTGCGGTAGATATTCCCTGTCTTCAGCCTCAACAGTGCCATATTCAATTCCTTCTGACGGAGGTCGTTCAACGAGCTGCTCATCAACGTCCTCAGCCGCCACAAACATTGATCCACTAGTCTCCACACTCGCTACCTCTTCAGTTATTTCAGGCGGCGAGATCAACACACTCTCGTCTACCTTAATGACCATTACATCCGCTGACTCTATTGCGAGGTCGTCCACCAATTCTGCAGTATATCTGCTATCAGCAGCTTCAACAGTACTGATATCGGTTTGTTCTGGGTGGGGCTGTTCTACAAACTGCTGATCAATGCCCTTCCTCATCTCCAATGCTTGCTGGCTCACTTCAGGCATTTCGGTTATCTCCAAAAACGATTCTTGCCTTTCTTCTTCAGCTGCTTGCACTAGTACATACATAGGACTGGCTTCTACCCCTTCTGACGGTAGTTTGATTAGCACACCATCGTCCAGCTTCAAACTCTGTAGCTCAACTTCTGCCTCAAGCTTCACGTCTTCTGCTATTTCAGGCAGATATTCCCTGTCTTCAGCCTCAACAGTGCTGTAGTAGTCTATTCCCTTTGAGAGGGGACCTTCAACAAACTGATCTTCAACAACCTCGGACACGTCAAGCAAAGCTTCGCTAGCTTTGATGGTTGTTACCTCTTCGGCTACTTCTGGAACAGGCAACGGCTGTTCAGCAGTTGCTGGAAATTCTTGATCTTGTGTCACAGCTTCTTCAATATGTTGTAAAATCAGAACACTCTCATCCACTGGCAAGCCATATTGTTCAGGATCAGTCTCAAGCATCATGTCGTCAACCAACTGCGGTACATATTCCCTGTCTTCAGCTTCAACGGTGCCATATTCAATTCCTTCTGACAGAAGTCGTTCAATAAACTGTTCTTCAACGTCCTCAATCATCACAGAAAATACCTCGCTAGTTTCAACACTCGCTAACTCTTCAGGTACTTCAGGCGACAAGATCAACCCAGTCTTGTCTAGCTTGTGGACAGGTGTATCCTCTGGCTCTATGGTGAGGTCGTCCACCAATTTTGCAGGATATCTGCTGTCAACACCTTCAACAGTGCTGAAGTCAGTTTTTTCTTTGAGAGGTTGTTCAATTTTAGTTACCTCTTGATGAATCTCGACAGCCTCTTGCAGCTCCTGGACTGCATAGCTAAATTCTTGTTCTACTGCGGGGCTTGTCATTAGCAGATCCTCATCCAGTCTCAAACTTTGCGATGCAATCTCCATAGGCTCAAACAGGTTATGTGCAGCGTCAGGTATATATTGTTTCTCAGCTGTTTCAACTGTACTGCAGCTCGTAGCTTCACTTAACTCATTTGAAGTGATTTCTGGTGCATTGTCCTCCGTGACCTCATAGAATGTCAGTGATTGACCTTGGTCTATGATTTGGATTCGACCTATTTCTTCTGGCTCTGCAAAGTGATCATCAAGCCGATGTGACAGAATTTCATCGTCCAAACTGATTTGAGTTTGAGATAAAAATACCTGTTCGCCTTCTGAAGCACAGGGCTGTGTCGGGACTTCTGCCGGCGGCGCAGTTGCATGAATTCCACTTGGAGTTTCCGGTGTTGATGGCGGTTCAGCGACTGATATTTTCTCCGGCTGTACTTGCTCCGGTATGATAATCAATACTCCGTCCTCCAGCTGCATACTCATCAGTTCAACCTCTGCTGCTACAATTACCTCTGGAGCAGACAATGACAAGAACTGCTTATCGTCTGTTTCAACAGACCTGTACACAATACTCTCAGCAAGTTGGCTTAAGGATGCTTCTAGCTGATCTTCTTTCTTTGTTTCACTGGGCGTCATTGAGAATGGATGCTCTGCTATTTTGATACCTGCATCTTCTTCAATTTCTTCAACTGCTTCCTTTGTCACAGGCTCTGCTTCCTGTTCCATTGGACCTGCATTCTCAAACAACAGCTCTTCTTTGATACCTTCATATGCAAGCTTTGTTTCGATTCTCACTGATTCGTCAGATGCAAGCTTTTCAGTGACTCGTACTTCACCCTCAAGTGCTTCCGAGATCTGTTCAGGCCTCGTGATGACTTCAGTTTCTGAAAGTTTCAAGCTCTCTGACCACGCTTCGTTGCTTTTAAATACATCCTCTGCTGCTCCTGAGATTGTGGATGTTGAATCCTGTTGTTCAGTGGCTACAGTAATTTCTTCTTCTCTTGCATCGGCACACACAACTGTTACTGTTTCCTCAACTGTACGCTTTAATGCATCTTGAATCTCGTAAAATTGATCGTCCACGTCTTCACTAAGTAAACTACCGATCATGTCTGACTCTTCCTGTGTGTTAAATTCACATCTCTCAAATGTTAATGCAATATCCTCTTGGAAGTCCACTTCTTCGGACTGGATGACAATGTCTGGAACTGTACCACGTTCAAAAATCTCATTTGAAAGTGTAGTCGAAACGTCAGGCAGTGCAACAGTTGCAAGGCCAATCAAGTGGTCAGCTCCTTGATCTCTGGTCTCAGAAACAGTCTCCATAGCTAGCACCAAAGGCGTAAGCTGTTCAACTGAGAAAGTTTCAATTGCGGAAGCCAACAGATTGGCTCCGCCGATTTCAGAGTCATCAAACACCAATTCACTGGGGTCGACTTGGATTTCACCGAAATACGCTTCCAAAACAGCACCGGGCTTCTTTTGGATCACCTGATTGATTTCCACTGATTCTAGATATTCATCCTCTGAAGTGCTTTCCTCCAGTGGTACTGAGAGGCTTGGAGTAGGCATTGTTCCATCAGGCTCAATGCTGCATGGCTCAGCTTGCACATCAATTGCAATTTCAGCAACTTTCTCTATGCCTTTATCCATTTCAAACACATTCTGTTGACATAAAGCCTGTTCATGTTGCACTTGTTCAGTTTCCCCTTCAGTCTGACCGATCTTTAAGTTTTCAACAAGATCCATTGCCTCAATGGCTTCGTTCAGAAGCTCTGCAGTTAGAATAATTGCCATCGTTTGACCCTCTGCTGTTTCTTCAACCTCAGGGGAAGTCAACTTCTCGACAGTTGCACCAACCTCCGGAGCATAGGCTATGACAGCAGTTGGTTCCCAAAGCTGTATCGTTGATGGCTGTTCCATTAGGAGTTCTTCTCCAACTGATGAGACTGATAGCTTGGGTTCACTCACCGAGTCATCCAGTCTGATATCAGTTGAATCTATAAGCATTTCGTCCACGTACGATTCTGACACCAAATCTTCAGTTCGAGGAATATCTTCCACAGACTGACTTTCGACCAACGTTAGCTCCTTTGATTCGAGTTGTGGAGCCACCAATCGCTCCTCCAAAAATCGACCTGGAATACGATTGTGCATCTCACTAAGCATGGGCTCGTGGACGTCAGCAATGGGTAAGAATGTTTCTAGAAGGTACCATTCAGAAACCGGTTCCTGTGCCAATTCGTCTAGCTGTGTTTGGTATGCCTCCTGCAAGGCCATGTCACGTGACTCGCTGACCTCCAACACCGTTTCATATTCCACCATGCGCTGATGTTCTATTACAAGGTCCCTTTCAGCATATTCGCAAATCTCTGGTTGATCCTTTTCTTCAATCATCTCACTGACACTGCCAGGTCTTTCCACAATGTACAGAAATTCAGTGTCAGAAATGTTTTCCTTTGCAGTCGCCTCATCAGATATGCCCAATACTTGAGGCTCTATGAACGATTCGAGCTGCTCAGCAGCTTTCTCTTCCTCTGATACTAGATTGCCAGCCACACTAAACAGTTCATGTTCTAGTTCTTCCTTTCTCAGTGGCGGACTGTGAAACGATTCTGAAACAACTGCTGACTGCTGAGAGGCTTCGTCGCTCTGGATGTCTGGCACACTTGCAAGGAAAAGGTCCTCCATCTGAGCTTCCGTGGTCTGTAGCGCATCACGTACGACTTGATCTTCGCTAGAAATCTCACTTATGGTCAAATATTCGCCATGAGTTTCATCCCTGAAATCAGGTTCTCGTACCTCTGCAGCGAGTGCTCTATCTTCAGGAACAGCTGCTATTGAGAAAATCTCATCCCCTGGCTCCATGACGTAGTATGGTCTTTCAGTAGATTCCTGTGTTTCACTCTGAATTTCAGCATCAGGCCGCAGAATGACTAAGCCAGTGTCCTGTTCCAAATTTTCCTGTATAACTTCGAAATCAGATTCTTCAATGGGATATTCCACTGAATAGGTTCTTTTCACACTACCCTGAACTTTCATATCGTCTTCCAAATTAGATTCCTCTACATCTTCAACTGCAGGTTTCGGCACTTCGATCACTTTCAATTTGGATTTGAATTCAGCATAGGCTATTTCTGCGTTTTCAGCATGAAGCAGTGCAGATAAGTTCTGCACCTCAATAGCCTGTAGCCGAGCAATTTCCTGCTCCATGATACTGTAATCATGGAAAGTGTCTGTCACAGTCGGTATACTTTGTGGCTCTGAGTACACATCTCGGTCCAGTTTCTGTACCGCTGCTTCATCATCAGTTCGAATCTTCTCGATGTCTGAACTCATTCTCGGATGCTCCATCTCATCAATGACAATATCCTGCACCACAGTGCTTTGAGTTGATATTTCCTGACTGACTTCAATAGTCATCGACTGGTCAGTAGTTGCCTGCAAAATTTCATGTGGTATTTCCTGGAGCTGGAAAAAGTGATCTATGGCTTCAGCTGTCGGTAACAGTTGTTTTGGAGCTTCAACAACTTCCAGTTGTTCCTCAAAGTCCAGCTCATATTCGTCATCTTTAATTTTGTCAGATGCTTCAGCGATCTTCATATATTCACTCGGCGTATCATATTCAAAGTCAGCAACACTAGGCTGAAACGTTTCCCCCACTGTTTCTTTAAGCTCCATCATTTTCTGCTCTTTCGCTGGCATTTCAAGACATGCACTTTCGGACATAAAAACTGAGTCGCCTGGAATAACTTGCAAAACTTCATCAGGGATATCCTTTTGCTGAAAAACTTGATCAATGGCCTCTGTGGTAGACAAGAATGATTGTGTAACTCTGAGCGCCATCAGTTCTTCTTCAATACCCAGGTCATATTCATCTGCAATTGCCTGGTCAGCGATATCAGTGTATTCATCCGATGTTTCCACCACGGCACGTTCATCATGACCAGTATCAAAAGCTGGTTCAATTTCAACATCCATTGATTTCTCCGATTTCATTCCCGTTTGAATTTCTGAGCCTGCAGTTGTTTCTTCCAACAACGGCTGATCAGACGGTATAGGCAATTCGATCTCGGTCACCACTTCAGTCACGTTCGCTTCCTCTTGTTTAGACTGGTAGGCCAGCTGGTCCTCTTCAACGATTTCCTGGTGCACTGCGTCTGTAATATCTGAAACATGCTTTTCATCAACTGGTAAGCTTCGGGCTTCATCCGCTTGAGCATACTCGACTTCTGATAACATCAATACTGCTGACTGTTCTTCGCTATCGAATGCAATAATCATCTGTGCCATTTTCAGAGCATCTGCAACCATAACTTCTGCTATTTTTCTTTCCAACTCAGATTCATGCTGTTCCATCTGCGTTACAGTCTCGACATCTTGAGTAATTAGAATCACATCTCCAATTTTGTCAGTGCCACTCTCCAAGGTAATCTCATCCTGTGATACAAACGTATCTCTGACTTCTGGTGCGAGCAGAAGTAATTCAGTGGTGGCTTCAATTGCACTAGATTCAATGTTTTCTCGCACATTCTCTACTTCCCACACTACTTCGCCAGTTTTTTCCTGTATCTGATCAACTACGCCAGTTTCCTTCTGTTCCGCTGGCATTCCTACATCCATAGCAATAGTCAGAGAAACCGATTGATCAACGATTGGTTCAAGCCCTTCATCTGGGCTCTCGTTCAGCTGGTAAATTTCTGCTTCATCTTCCAATGTTGGTAGAAATGGTTGAGAAGCATCGACAAGTTCCACGTGTTCTTCAGTGACTGGTGCATGTGCTGCTTCTGTGTAAATTTTGTCAGAGCTTTCAATACATGTATGAAGACTTTCAACAGTTGATTTGCTTTCTATGTCTTCGGTTGAAACACTCTGCGGTTGTTCAACAGGCATCTCCAACAACAAACTTTCAGCCATGATTGAAAGCGGTTGATCTGAAACTGGTTCCAGTGGTATATAATCAGCCAGCCCTGAAAGCACAAAATAACGTTCCTCGGCCTCCAGCGTCGGCAAAACAGGCAATGCAGCCGCGACTGTCTCCACTGTTTTCTCGAATTCTGGCTGAAGAGTGCCATCCAGAATTTCACAAAATTCATCTATTTCTTCTGTTACTGGCTCAGACACAACCATCGAATTCTGTGCTATTATGAACCATTCCTCCAGTACTGGGCTCTTCACCAGTAGCTCTGAATCACCTTCTGGCGGCAGTATCTGATCCGGGGTCTCCATCAAACTGTTCTCAGCCTTTTTCTCAGGCACGATGTTCGCATCTTTCATCGCTTCTGCAATTGGCATGTCCGCAGTGGCAACTTCTGTTTCAATGCTTTTAGGTTGCTCAATCGGCAATTCAACACTTACATTCTGTTCAAGAAATAACATCTCAACAGAAAGTTGATTAATTGTCTCCATAGAAATTTCTCCCTCCAAAGGCAGCATTTCTTCAACTTCTGAAATCGACAATAGCTCTGGAGATAGTGCAGTTGTACTCCGCAGCCCTGTTTCAATCTGTGGCGCACCAGCCACTTCCAGATCACTTACCAGAATCACCTCTACTACACTCTCTTCTGGTTTTATTTTTGGTGTCACCATCGGCAATTCAAGAATACTACCCCCAGTCAAGACAATTGATTGTTCTAACAAAGGCCCTGGTAGTGCATCGATAATTTTAAAGTCCTCAACAATTTTATCTCCGGCCTCCAATGTTGGTGCAAATGGTTGCGAAACAGTCAATAGTTCAATCTCCTCATCAATGTCTGGTTCAAAGGCATCATCTGCAATACGTTCGGGTATGGCAACATATTCAGGCATAGTGTCACCTGCTAGCCAACTCCCTGTAGAAAGTTGTTCTTTCTCCATAGATACTATTTCTTTTGATATTTCTTCTGCAGCATCCTTATGAATAATATCGATGATCTCAGCTTCCATGCTACTCTCATGCACAACTGGTAGTTCAAGAATCATACTATCAGGCAGTAATAAAGCCTGCACAGACAGTTCCTGGATTGTGACTTCTGGTATCTTTTCCTGCAGCATACTTTTGTCTAGGAAGTCTTCTCTAGCTTCTTCAAATTCGCTTCGAATCGGAACAACTTGCGGCTGCTCTATTGGCATTTCTAGAACCATCATTCCAGTCATAGGTACAGATTGATCTGAAATTGGCATTTCAGAGAGTTCCTCAGAAATATCAGTATGCTGGTAAACAGGACCTCCAGTCTCCAAAGTAGGGAAGATTAATTGTGAAGTCGCAATCAATTCTGATTCTTCACTGAGTTCCGAATCAGTAGTCTGTAGGCTTCCCTCAATGTAAAATGCCTCGCCAGTCTGTGTATCAGTGTGAATGACATTTGGTTCATCAGTTGGCACTTGCATCTCGAGTGTCATACCATTTGTCAAGGAAACAGAGTAGTCTGATGGAGGTTTCAATGCTTCTTCCTCAACCTCAATCTGCTTAAGGATGCTTACATCTTTGTACTCTAAAGCAGGTACATCAGCAATTGTGTCTGCATCTCTAAATTCTGCCGTTGCCGTTTGCGTTTCAATAGAGATTTCCTGATAAATTGGTTCAATGTTTTCTTCCAGGCTTTTATATGAAGTGAGCAGAACCTGTCCAAACTCATCCCCCATTTCCACAGCCTCAACAGCAGGCAACGCCCATGCCGCTGCTACCACGTGAGTGTCATCAAAGTCGTGCACACCACTTTTCTCAGAATCGATGATTTTTTCTTCGTCACTGATGGTATCTGGTATGGATTCATGGAATGTAAATTCCAGCTCTCTCAGGACCTTTTCATCAAGCTCCGCAGGCATCTCTTGAGCTTGACATGATAGAATCTCCGCAGCCAATTGTGACACATGCATATCCACTATAGATGACATCAATTCCTGATCGGCTTGACCTAGGACCTCAGTTAACTCAGTTTGTAATCTGTCAGGTTGTGCGACTGGCAGTTCAATCGTGACATTGTCAGGTAGGGTAAATGTCTCAGCGGAAAGTTCTTGGAAGGTCTCTTCAGGAATTTCTGCTGCGCAGAGCAGGTTGTTTCCAGCTTCAGAGGTTGGTAAAAGCACAGCCCAGACATGATCATCAGTTTCACTGCTCAGTACAGACATCTCCTCCAGATCTGCTTTATTCATTTCCATATCAGTACTATCATCGGAAATCATCTGAAGGGATGACTCAACAGGCAATTTCAAAACAATACTTTCAGCTAAAGTCACTCTCTGATCCCAAGCAGGTTCCACAAGCTCGTCAAGTGATTGAGCCAATTGGTAAACTGAATCGCCAGCCTCGGAAATCGGTTGCAGTGGTCTGAAAACTACAATGGGTTCAGTTTGTTCAACAAACTCTGCCTCATATGCATCATCGTAGGCCTCATCGCGAGTAGAGGAGAGGTGTTCATCGATGCTTTCTACCTCTGCCAGTCTCTCTGATTCTCCTTCAATCACTGTAGCATCATCATTCACTTTTGTTATGATACTATGCTTCTCACCCTTCGCAGCATATTCGTCTGACAGCAACTGATCGTAATCACCATGCACAGGGATATCCACAACGTTCACAAGCTCCAAGGTTGTCTGTTTTACAGACTGTACAACGATGTTTTCTTTTGGAGCGTTTAATCGACTCGCCATCTCGACATCTACATACTGGTTAGCGACAGCGACAGCGTCCGAGACTACGACCCAGTCCTCCGCTTCAAGAACAGCACTCTCTTCCACATCCTGAATACACTCACTCAAATGCTCATCAATTAACTCCGTCCTGAACTCACCACTGACTGGCAAATCATCAATTGTCTTTTCATCAAAAACAGCAACCGACAACATAAGCGCTGACAATTCTGCAGCTAGTTCCTCGTTCTCGACAGCAACGCTAACCTGCTCCATTTTGTGCGCGTCTCCAACTAAGTCATCGACAATTTTCCTCTCAGCGATAACAGTCTGCGGTTGCTCCATTGTCTTTACAATTGCAGCAACGTCAGGCACGACAATGCATGGTTGCAACGATGACCCTCCATCGATGATTTCAACAGCTTCCTCCAACACAAAAAAATGGTCTCCAGCTTCCGTTGCACTTAATGCCAATTCAGAGACATCTATTAGACCTTTCACTGTAGAGTCCATGGCAACTACATGCTCCTCTTCAAGAAATCTTGCTTCGATCACATTTTCATCCACAACCTCAACTTGTGGTCGTTCCATTGGCAATTCAAGTATCGTACTTTCGATCATTGCAGCCGACTGGTATTCAATTGGTTCCCACACCACCTCCTCAATTTCCATACGCTGCAGAATTTTGTCTCCTGCTTCAGACGTCGGCAATAATGAAATAGAAGCAATTAGAGGCTCCCTGCGTTCTGCGAAGTCAGACGATAATTTGCCATCAAACGTCCGGCCAGTCGTTGCCAAACTAAGATCCGCAACCAGCTCATCCTGAATCATAAAACTTCTAATAGAATCATCAGCATTGTCCAGGACATACAAAGCTTCTGGCTCTGCGACTTTGTAACAAACCTCTGTCGACACTGCTTGATCAAAAGCCTCACTCGAAAAATCATACGGCTGTTGAAGTGGTTTCTGCAACCGCATTTCCATCGCAATGCTGCCAGTCATAACTGCTGATTGATCTAGCGTTGGCTCCAATTGCTCATCCGGAATATCAGCACGTTGGAAGAAAAAATCTGCTGCCTCCAGTGTTGGTAGAGCTGGTCGTGACAATACGATGGAGTCTGTTTCCTCCTCAAAGTCAGGCTCA
>JAQIWG010008560.1:0-11335 GCA_034695025.1 Chamaedrilus cognettii | reverse complement strand
TTGGTTGGCGTCAGGAAGGGCATCTGGCCGTAAAAACCCAGCTCCAGCAGTCCTGATCAGGGCGGGCGAAAACGTGTGAACCTGCGTGAAAACATGGACATTATCAGATTACACGATAAAAAGGAGGTTAGTTAGTCTATGATATAGAACTTTATTCGCTATTAAGGCCGTAAGCAGATAGTTTAGGCTAAATGTACACGTACATGGAGAAAAGCATCACATAGACAAACAGTACAGTAAAGATGCTGTTCTGTTTCTAATATGCGTGCTAGCACTAAATAGATGTATATAAACTCATAAATATTTCAATTATTTTAAATATTCATGAGCACAATTACAATTCAGATTTTAAATACAGTGCTATAGCAAATGAAAAAAGATGGCCAATAGTCATATATGCCACTAGCCAGTGCTAGGCTGCTCAGATAAGATGCCAGCAGTGTTCTTGCCAAATGACTTCGACTACTGTAGGATAGTAAACCACTGACGAATTGAGTCCTTCGCAGCTAGCTAGATATCCGGCAGTGGTATGTCCTGTCTAAAATTGAGATTCGGCGACTAGAGATGCATCAAAAGCTGAAAATATATCACGTCATTATGCATCAACATCCACATCGGAGCGTCAAATGGTGTAGTACCGCCCTACTTCAAACACATTGTTACGGTTCGGGACATTGTATACGGCACGCTTTTTATCCTGAGCTTTGTCTTTCAATACTCTCCTCAGTTTTAGTTTCGTTGCCTTTGAAAATCGTACCGCACCTATGCCACGGTATTCAAAGTTAACGAAAATATAACGAAGCAAAGCATTGAAAAGCGCAAATTCGTTTGTCTAAAATAATGTGTACCAAGCGCTTAGCCTACCTCATACAATCTGCATCCCGGCTTCGCTGTGTAGTTTCCCGATATGGTCGAGAACAGTTCGCAGCCCTCTGTGTTTTGCTTGAAGTTAAACGCCATACAGCCGCTGGCTTGTTGTTCCATGCACAGACCGGAACACTCGACCCTCGACCTGGCTCTCTGAGTCAAGACGGGAGGGTCGGTAGAACACTGCGCCATACCCGCTTGCATCACAGCGTGGAACTGCTCTGATGATAAACTAACGAACGCCCTCAACCGGGCAATGCACAGTAAAAGCTGTGCAGATTTGAGAAACCAATCCATTTCTTTAAAACGACTAAAAGTGTCAAAATGGGTCATTTATTCAGTTATTTTCGTGATCATTCACTCGGCTGATCCAGTTCAAAGGTTTTAAGCGGTCAAACCGTGATGCCCCGACGTATAGTGCAGATCTATTTCCCTGAAGATGCAGTCTAGCCGAGATTCGGACAGCTGACAGTATATTTTCAAGCGATGTTGCTGTGACTGCTTTAATTGACACAGAGACGTTTTCATGTTCTACAATTCGGCCTATATCCACACACATGGACATGTTTTGTGACTGAAGTATTTTCAATCTTCAAAGGCTCGAAGGCCCGTATGATTGTGGAACGAGTCGCATAACTGCTTCGACCGAACAAACATATTATTAAACAGGGTTTGAATCTCGCATTGCTATCAACGACATTGCTATCAACGACATTGCTATCAACGACATTGCTATCAACGACATTGCTATCAACGGCATGCTATCAACACATTGCTATCAATGAGATTGCTATCAACGACATTGCTATCAACGACATTGCTATCAACGACATTGCTATCAATGACATTTCAGGTTGAATAGGGTTTCACAATTTCGCAAGAATAAAGCGGTTAAAAGTGCATCCGATCTACAAATTCTGATCGTTTGGAATACAGCCTCAAAACAATGTAGGCCTACATAATATAGGCTAGCTAAACACGCGCTCCCCAAGCAGGGCTGCGAATTCATAGTTTTGTTAATGCTAGAACGATGATCTCTTCAACTAGTATGCATGTTTATGACTCTGCGGACACACTGAGTTTAACAATGATTTGAAATTGGCTCGCCTGTATGGCGTCATTAAAACTATAGGACATCAGCTCCGCTGCTCCCTGATTCTGCCGCCTCAATCTTTTCCAATCTGACCCTTCTATCTTATGAAATAATAGACAACCGGGACACTCCCCCCCCCCTTTAATTTGCGCCGATTGTATGAGGCATCCTAGTTGGCTCAGCGGGCAGACATGCCCTGTTGTCATGAAAGGTCTTGCTCGTCGCGTGTGAAAATAATAGTTCATTTTAATTTGCCTTTGGAAAATGATGCTGTCGTATTTGTAAAGAGGCGTGGTTTTTCTTCATTGCGCCATGCTTAATGCATAAGCTAAATGTGATAACTGCATGGTCGCTCAAGGCAGTATACAACTAGAACAACATGAACAACACGCAATGTAGCCTACATGCATTGATTGTCTGCGCAATCAATCAAAATTATAAGCCTGTATGTAGAGATGAAGCACAAGCTGGCGATTAGGCCAACAATGCGTAAATATGATAAATGGCCGCTCAAAGCATTTATCGCATAATATTTGCCACAAGCGATCAATATTACATTATACCAAAGCAGATGCAGCTGACGTTAGTCAAATCAGAGAACACAAATTATGCGTTTAAAAAGCAACTAAATGCTGCACCCTGCTGTCAAATACGCTTGTCCAATTTGCGCTTCTTTGACGACTAAGCATTCAACAAATTACGGGTTACAACAACATTAATAAAACTTTCTTAAGGGCCTTGGAACACCCATGGACACGTGCCTTTATGAAAATTTTCAATACATTTGACTTAAAGACCGTGATGAACCGTCAGTATTTTGCAGCTTATCTACCACTAGAGCATCAAGCTAGAATACATGAAGTTAACTTCATTGAATCTTTGAAATCCAGCAATAATTGCATTATAAGTACAATTCATTCGCTTTCGTTCAAGGAAGAATTTAAACCAATTGCCGAATTTTACAACGTTGACATTGATACGCTAATATCTTCTACCAATACAGTTGCTTGTAAGAATTTTGAATCCAAGGTTGATGTACACGAGTAACCTAGTCCAATAACCTAATGGCTCTAAGTTTGTGTATGACAATCAAGTTGGTGTTTAATGCTGGTATCATTTATTTATTTATTTTGTGTTGTCACCACCTTCGTGGTGAATAAATGATTCATATATTAGCAAGCAATTCATAATAATATTCAGCTTTACGTTACCCTACTATTAACCTAACATGTGTGAAGTTTGTGGGATAAGTTTATTAGGCACTTTTACAGCTCGATTTGAATCCCATTTACTGCCGGTTGCTCGATCTCGATTGAAGTGCGATTTAATTCTGTAGTCCGATTTACTCATTGAAAATTTATGTGAGAACTGTATGGAAAAATTTGATTGGTCAATTCGGACCACAAAATTAAATCGCACTTCAAATCGAGATCGAGCAACCGGCAGTTAGAGATACAGCGATATATTAATGAGAAAAATTAATGTCGGTAGTTAGTAAATGTATGAGCTCTATGTATCTGTCCGGCCCTGTGTAAGAGGGCCGCCACAAAACCGCTTCCCCTTGTTTAATCGCCTTTTACGACACGCCCGGGGAGCTCTGGGCCGCAAGTCTATGCTTTGTTTCTCGACTTGCTGGAGTGAATGCCAAAAATGATAGCAGTATCATAATTGGTAAATTTAATGGTATAGGCTACACGGCGTTCTCTCTTAGAAACTAGATAGCGCTTGTTATCTTATTGACAAATGATTATGTTGTTATTCAATTATTAAAGACACAGCAACGCATACGGATAATGTTAGTGCCAGGCGATGATAAAATGATGTCTTCCGTCGCTAAACGACAGAAAATCCTAAACCAGTGATAGCTGGATAGCTCAAATTCTAGTCAACGGGTACTTCTGCTGGCTCGATTGGTAAAGAAATCTACATTTTGGCCAAGTAACCCCAGCGAAAATGTCAACAACTGACACACATTAAGTCATGATTTCTAGAAAGTGTAACCCGAACTTCTTGGCGTATTTCCAGATGACACGTGTCCCCATCAAAAACACGGGCGGCGTCGATATTAACTTAGTCACAAAGTCCTCAACAGGTCGAGGATCGTCGCCATATTGGTTTTGTTGTAGATTTGTGCCCGAAGTGCGGTTGCATCGCAACGCCGTTGCGTTGAATCCCGCGTGAGCCGGTACATGAAACATAAAACCCCAAAACAAATGGTGTACCACCCCAGCAAGTCGGGGAACAGAGAAGAGACTGGCAACCCAGAGCCCCCGGGCGAGTCTTAACAGGCGACTAAAGACGGGGGAGCGGATCGGTGGCTGCCCTCCTACACAGAACCGGACTGTAATAGTCTTCGTTACTTACACACGGTTCTTATAAATAAGAAAAAAAATACACGTTTGCCAGCGGTTGAACATAACAGTCAGTTTGCATAAATATTGCAAAATTAGCATTTTTTAATTTTCGTCATTTAATATGGCGCTTTAACCCCTAGTGGGAAGCGAAGGGTATGATATCAGCCACCCCCGTTGGTAGCCTGTATTCCCCAACCCAATAATAGTCGTCGACGAATTAATGTAGCCTATGTTGATCAAAAGATCTTCATGCACATCAAGTATCCGCATCGAAAATGTCAAAAATATGACGCGTATTAAAATTGTTGCTTCTAGCACGCGCAATCAGTGCTTCTTCGTATATTCGAGTTGACAAGTGTCGACGTTAAAAATATCGGCGGCGGCGACATCAAGTCTCAAAGTCATGAACAGGTCGACAATCATGTCCATCGGCTATTGGTGGATGTTGATGCTATAGCTCCTTGCACTGAAAAGGTGATGCCCCATTGCACCAGCTGATGATCGCTGGCGGTGGTTAGTTTCACCGTGGTCTGGTAGGCGCCGCAGGAACACTTGCGGCTGACGAATTTAACCACCTTGCTAAATGGTGCACGAAGTAACTCTAAATCTTTGCCGCTGCCGGGATTCTAATCGACAACTGCCGCACTCGCAATCCGAGACCAGCGACTTAGACCACTCGGCCACAACGCTTTATCCTGCCCAATGGTGGCAGCAGGGCAGAACTGCCGGGCACAGTTTAATGTCGTTTCCGGACCATATTGGCATTGCTGGCAAATTATGCTCAGCATGTCGTGCAAAAGCACACTGACCAGAATGCGGGCCCTACATGTATGTACACATCCTCCTCTTGACCCGTGACACCGGCAAATTTAATATATCATATTAATAGTTTCTTTTTGTCAGACTAATTGTATCGGTAGTTTTCGCTGCTTAACATCTAGGGTATGGTGCCGGTGTCAGCAATAACACCATAGGTGTCGAACGGCATGTATCATGACTACGACATGTGCCGTGCTATCAAAATCAATAAAATTGAGATGGGCTCAGTTTCTGCAGGTCAATTTACTAGCACCAGCGCTAACTTGAAGGGTGAATGCGTCTTGGCGAATAAAGATATCCATGATGACCGCTGGGCGGGATACACAGTAGATCCCGACCTACTCATATATAAATGACAAAGTTCGAAACTTTTCGCATATATTTTTATACACATACAGCATAGCTGTTTCGCTGAAAACATTATTAACTAGACAGAAAATTGTTATGAAGCCATATTAGCCTATCGGCGTTGTCAGCGACCACACACCATTCAAAGACATACATGTAAATGAACACTTGACAACAAAGAAATGAGTCATTTTTTAAATCGGCGACTGCAATTCTTCAATGTATCTTTGGACTGACGGAATTTGTTATCCGACGATCGAAGTTCAAAGAGGTGAATATCGCAGGCATACCGCGGTGCTCCCCCGACCCTCCCTTCTTGACTCATGGCGCGATGTCGTTGTGCGAGTGTTTCAGCCTGTGCATTGCGATCCAAACTGGCGGCCGCGCGGCGTTTGACTTCAAGCTCAACCGCTTCGGCTGCGACCTCTTCGTGTCGGAGACGAACAACTACACAGAACTACAGGGGTGCACATTGTATCAGGTATAGAACTTACGTTGGTGTAAAAACTATGTTTACTATAAGAGCAATATCGTGGTCTCTTTCTACCACCACTTTGGCTTGGATTTTTACTAAAGCATTATTGTACATTGATGGTTGCCAATTGTAAGGCAGAGATTGTCCCCAATGACATCATTTGACATTGAAACGGACTCTAAACCCATTATTATTACATGTTTAATGCAAGTGCTCAAATATTGTTATTAATTTAGCCGTAAATCAATCCCAATACTGACTATGAGATTTATATAATTTGAGCCTAGACATCTTGTTTGTAAAATCGGAGGTGAATAAGATGTCAATTCTGTCACTCTTTAATATCGTTTTGTATTAAATTTCGTATTTTATTCAGAATTTTACGGCATATAAATACACATCAATTACAGACTAATTCATCACACATCAATAACAGACTAAAGTTGGTCGTCGTGAAAAATAAAATATACGGTACTCTGGTCTGAAGAGACTTCAATGGTTATACAAGTTTGTCTAAGCGGTACATACATGTAGGCCTGCATTTGCTTGTTTTAGTTTTGAAACCATATACGGTTCATTTTGCATGCATACCATTATCATCAGTGGCACCATAGCGTAATGTTCTGTTACGCTTTGGTGTAGCAGGAATCTCATTCGGGAAACTGAAGTAATTCGCATAATATAGCAAGTATATGAGTAATATCTGTGATCTAATTTTCTTACGTCTGATATTGATAACCACGGGTACGTAGAGATATGTTTTAACCGTGTACCTGATTCAGATTTGATATTGTTTCAGATTCGCTGACTCAAAGGTAGGTTTCGGTTTATCATATATATTTATTTAGAGCATTTTCTACCGGTACGATAATTCTCATATATTTATCGAGTATTACATAGCACCCATTAGGGAAAATTATTCAGATTGCAATTAGTAACTTTTGTAGGCATAGCCTGCCAGAATTATGACCATTTTTTGAGATTGCTTCATTCCGGTTATTATGCATACGTAGAGGCAGACCCCTCCAAAATTATTTTTTACATTAACATGGTATATGGATTGCACGGGCACAAGCCCGCGCTTCTACTGTGTCAAAGATTTACCAGTTCTTAGCGTAGTGCAACTGTGCAAGCAATCACATTTTATGTAGGCCTTTGGTGCGTAGCTCTTTAGTACCCTTGGTCTGGTTCTAATACTAACCGGTAACGGTGCGGCTGGAGAGATTTGACAACGCAAACGAATAGAGGGGTTACACGATTAATAGATCTTAATCTAAGCTTAATTCTAATTACATAGCCTTAAATAATCCGAATTAATTCTAACTAATTGTTGTATGAATAAAATCCGTCAGCGCATTCACATTTTGCGTGCGGCTGCGCTGGACAAAGCATGTGCCAGCTCTATGATATAGGCTATATCTAAAACGCAAGTTCCTTTTGCACAGCCTCTGGCTTAGTTTAGAGCGAACAACAAACCACAATACAAGAAATTTATTCGCAATACTTACAGGTTTTTTAATCGATTTTTCACGCACATTTGATTTTAACTATGATGTATATTTACATGCAAGTTTGCTTGATTGCACATATTAACGCTGTGTTTTGAAATTTGTGAGAAAAAACTTGTATAGGGCAGGGCACTAGTCTAGGGCGTCTTGCTTAAATTTCTCAAGCAGATCGTATGTCGTGTCCCTATCGATGTCTCGTCAGATTGCGTTTGAGAATAAAATTGAAGTACGTAACCGTCAACAAACGTTGAACTTATTAACAGGATAAGTTTAGTAGGAGTAGCACTCCAAAAACAAGATTTTTAAAAACTCTACTCGGATTTAGATATGGGTAGAAGTAGCATTACTCGTAAAAATGTGCGATGGTGGAGTAGGGCAACTAGCTTTTAGGAATCGTGTGGCGTAAGTAGTAGACTAGTTACAGCTGTAAGTTTACAGCTGCCTCTAAGAAGTCAGGAAAAAGAGAAGCACTGTTGAGCAAGGCTTTGAAATGCAAACTGTAGGCCTATTGTTAAGAAATGACCAATGCATTTTTTAACCACCCCCCTCCGTCCCGCTCATGAGTAGGCTTACTCCATTTTGGAAGGCATAGGAGTATGACTACTCTTGCTTTGCGAGCATCAAGAGTAACGCTACTCCTATTTTGTAAGGGCTAAACTGAACTCTGCTTATTAACTTCACGCAACACCAGGCTTTAGCACTCTTTCTCCCATTGTAACAACAACACTCAGAATGACATTTGAGAAGGGTTCGACCATTTACAAATATATTATATAATAAAAGCTATAATGATATTATTACAAATGTTTTCATTATTATTATATCTGAAGAACCCAAGGGAAGATGTTTTTTACCCTCCTGCATAATTATAAATCCCGTGGAATATATCACAAAATATTGACAGCAGCTGTATTGGACATAGCCATGCAAATTTTGGATTAAATGACAATCACACAAAAACGTCTTGCACATCATAAAAATATAGCACTATTTTTGCTTGATTTGCTTACACGACGCATCAGCCTATCGCAGTATTTCTTCTATTGCAGCTACAACACTCAAAATCACCGCGGACAACGAAATGCTAATATGTCTCGACGGCAACTTCGTTTTCGTTCCCAACAGAACCACCCGGCAGACCGTCAAAGACGTCGCCATACCCGCCAACGCCCGCGTGATCGCCGTCAATGGGATCGACTACGGCGGGGGGGCTGGCATCTTGGCCTCCACCGACGACGACAGAGTTCTCACGAATGCCAACTGGAAGTGCACCAAAACCCATTGGCATAACTGGATGACGGAGGAATTCGACGACAGCGCATGGGCAGCAGCCGTTCCGAGTTACAGGAACAACGCCGCTCCTGTCTGGGGAACGCGGCCCGGGATCAGTCCTTCAGCCTGGTGGATGTGGACAAAGAACCAGTCGGCTTTGAGCTCCGGGATCCATCATGCGTACTGCAGATTTACGGCATGAAGCGCGCGTCCGCTAGAAGGAAGTTGTTTATGAGGAATGTATTTTGCCGAAACAATTTAATGGGACGCGCAATAATTTGGCGTAGATTAGCTATTGCCCATCGCTATTCACGTTTAAATGACGTTAAATATACGCATCAACGTAAATACGCAAAATCAGCATCAACGCAAAGACCTGACCTGCCCACCGTGTGTTAAAGTCTAAATGCAATAAACTAGATACACTCATTTTGCATCATATTTCGTGTAAATTTTGTAAAAAAATTAGTCACATAGGCCCAAATCTTCTCTGAAATGCTTGCAAACTTTGGATTTTGATCGACGAGAGCCATGTACATTTGATTGGTGCATTGGTCAATGGCTGGTAATGTCTTGTGAAGAAAGAAAAAAGACCATTCTGAAAAGTAATTTACTTATTATACATCTTTGCGAATTTTCGTCGAATCTTGTTTTTTTGTCGCCCCTTGCGAGGAGAAAGACCCTCTCCGCCGCACTCGTAATCCCAGATTCTTAACTTAGACCACTCGGCCACAACGCTTCGCCTTAAATCTAGTCATCCCTCAAATCACACACAGTCAATTTGACATATGGGACACAGTGGAATCGCGCAATCGACATCGTTCCACTGAAAATCTTCGCATTCCCAGTACATCAGGCAGCTCTCGAATCCCCCCTCGGGAGCAGCGTTACAACTTGGCTCCCCATAAGACCAGTCGGTGTACGTTATGGGAAGGCTCGTTGTAGGGTTAGGAGACCAGATAAACGCGCTGCTGCAGTTGTTGAGGGTGACGCGCTCACCGCCTATGAAGTAGCCGTGACCGAGACCATGCCAGCACGGCTGACTTTCTGCAAATTGAATCAATATATATCTTTATTTCGTCACGAGGACAGCCAAACAACCAGACATACATAAGACATACGCATAATACCACTGTGCAAGCAATTTTAACAAGAGAATTATCCAATAAAAAATATATAGCTAGGAGGCAATGAACATAAATATTAGCCACAATACAAAACTGTTGCTCAATAATATCTCGATATTGAAGTTTGTAATTATTGTACCCTGATAGAGATTCATATCTAAAAAAGTGTATTCAATGTCAATTGCAATGATAAATATCATTACGGAATGATTTTATAGTTGATGAGTCATATTGTTGTACAAATGTTTAGCTTGTGGGCTAGCCTTATAAATACTGTTTCAAGAAAAAAAAGAGCAGCCTCGAAAATTTCTATCAGCGCTCCCCCCGATAGTGAGTTCAGCTGGAGAAGGTAAGTGATTTAGTCCGGAATACGGTACTAAGTTGGATGGAGGGCAGCGCTATAGGGTTAGGGATCGGTTAGGTAAGGGCTTGGTTGGACCCACTGCTTTTATTTTCGTATTTCCTGCAAAAGGCATGCAAATAGGCTAAGAGCCAAGATGGGTTGGCGCAGATTCCGTTCTCTCTGACAACGGCGCTC
This sequence comes from Chamaedrilus cognettii, assembly GCA_034695025.1. NCBI lineage: Eukaryota > Metazoa > Annelida > Clitellata > Enchytraeida > Enchytraeidae > Chamaedrilus > Chamaedrilus cognettii. The sequence continues at coordinate 934 of JAQIWG010008560.1, read as the reverse complement.
CCGGTGAAGGCCAAGTACATTTAGTGTATTCTACACATTACTCGTGCATGATGAAACAATCCACTTTTCAATTAAACAATCGAAGAAAAGCTTACAAAGTGACATCAGTCACAATTAGTAACTACTCGCATATGATTCAGGGTCGCTTGCTGATCAAACATTGAGCTCAAACTGATTTATTCCGTGCAGTGATGCCAGTGCAGGGCATTTATCCCTAGATTTGTTCATTTTTTAGTTTTTATCGATCTGATTTTAAAAGAAATACCCATACATCTGGGCATTTTTTAATAAAATGACGAATTTTAGGCTATAATGGGAGCTGGGTATTTTTGGGTTTAAAGTTGCAATCTGGGTATATTTGTAGCCGAGATACCCAGAATCTAGATATATTCCATTTTGGTCCACTGGCATCACTGAATCTACGATTTGATGCTGCGGTTGTAGTTTCGACAGCTAATGGCTTTACTCTTTGTAGGACAACAATTACACATTTTATATGTCGAAGTTTTATGGTGTAAGCAACGTTGGAAATGGTGGCCCATAATTATATCAAATACAATCATTGTCCCGTAAAATAACAATGATTTCATTTAACTATCATTTTATCAAAGTGCTTTAAGCGCGCAGTTATTAAGAGTCTGCCGTCTAAACTTTTGAGAGCTGCAAGTGTATTATCTCTAGTAGTGTAGTCGGGGCCGCTGGGCCGGTAGCACCGGCGCTAAGGCCCCCGGCGCCCTCCGGCCGTTGGAGGAGGGGGCTACGGCCCAAAAGGGTTCACCTACTGGGGTGAAAACTTATCAATATAGACATAGCAATTTACCCTAATTTGTTTAAGGAGTTTCGTTATTAGCTTTAAATGGGGGAGGGCCCACTGGGGGGCGCTTAGGAGCTCACTGGACTCTATTGGATTGAACAGGTTTTTGCAAGCATGTAT
>JAQIWG010008559.1:0-11335 GCA_034695025.1 Chamaedrilus cognettii | reverse complement strand
CAAGCATTATATATCCGGTAGGCAAAAAGTTTCTGTCAGCACCCCCCCCCCGCTCGAGACTTGCAGTCCCCTAGATTGTAAAAGTGTGTTTTGCAGTTTTGCACCCCCCTAGATCAAATCCTGCGAGCGCCCATGTCAGTTGTACTGTTGTGGGTATTGTGCAATTAGGTTCTGTTTATTGGTTTGTGTACTGTATGTTCCTTTGTAGGCCTAATAGATGATAGTGCAGAACATTGTAAGAAGCAGTAATTGTGCTAACATTGATTTTGTTTCAATATTATATATTCTATAAAATTCACATAAATTTGCCCCCTTCAGGAGGGGAATTTTTTTTTGGCCCCCTCGGGGGGCAAAAAAAAAATTTCCCCCCCCACTCACGAAAACGTTCCTGCGCCACTGCTGCCAGTTACAAGACGGATCCAGTTGTTTGATGGGGTCTTTGCGTGCTGATTTAAGAGCATGACGATTTTCTTCATTGCTTAGATTTTTTGTAAGATAAGTTGTAATAAGCATATTTAGGTACAGGCGGCTGACCGATCAGATTGTGTTTTTGTGTTGTTGCTTGACGTTGCCTTTGAAGCATTTTGCCTGTATAAGCTAATGTGGTGAAGTACATGCATAGTTTCGTATTTGAAATATAGCATGATTAAAGCTAGATTTTATTTTTCGTGGTTCAACTTGAAATATTATGCCAGTGAAGACTGTTTTGATCTAATAGAACGTTGACTGTCGTTTTGCTGCTGTTGAAAAACATCTATTGGTGGATGTTTTGAGGTTTTTTTTTGAAAATGCGGTGTGTAAGTATTTCTAAATGTGTTTAAATATAAATATGGCCTATTTAATTTTACTGTTATAGGCTAGTCATTATTGCGAATACATCTGATTTTAATTTTGTCATTTTAAGCTTTGCATTGTGTTGCTGTTTGAAATGCTTCAGGTTTTTTGCAATGCTTCATGTTTGTTGCTGGTTGACATAAGTTGTTTGTTGGAATGTTGACTGTTGAGTGTGCGTGTTCAAATTACACATTTTACTTGTGTTTTGTTATAAAGTGGCCTAATTGGCGTTTTCTTGTATTTAGGATAATTGTTTTCACATCATTAGTAAAGTTCGAACGACTGTGCTGAGTCATTAAGACGACGACAGCGTACATGTATGTTTATGCTGGGCGCAGCTTGCAGTGGGCGCGACCAAGATCGTGCCGGATTGAGCTAAATAATTTGGACGAGTTAAGGTACACGTATGTCATATAACAAGCTTAAAAAGTTGTCAATTTCTCTGTGGTTTGATGCCATTTTCGTTTACAATCAACATCGAAAGATTTAAATTCTATGCTAACCTTAATTCGAAACCATTCTGTACATGGATTATACATTAATAATGTATAGTTATTAATGTTATTATAGTTACACAGCTAATAGGCTGTGTGAAAAACACAATTTTGATTCAATTCAGTTTGATTTATTCTTTCAAACATCATGTACCGAAAGTAATTGCGTGCAAAATCGAATACTAACGTCACAATGTACAGACAAAAGATGGAAGGGATAACAAGATTCCTCTCGGAACTCTAAACGTTACCCCATGCTAATTATTACCAGTTAGATTGCACTATCGATTGCTTGTTTAAAAAGTACGATCTGTCGTTGAATGAAAACCTAGATCTGCGTGTAGGGGACATCATGCTGCTGTATAATTCAGTTGCATTTTGTGATATCGTTGACGGATAAATTTATCAAAACCGCTGATGTTTAATTAACTTTTTGTGCTTTACTGTTATTCTGGTTGTTGTTCTGTCTGTCGTGAGGCGAAACAAAGTTAGATATAAGCCCATAATTTGGTGTTGTAGGCCTAAGAGACCTATTATTCCGTTGAATTGAATTTAACGCCATTTAATCTAATTTATTATAATAATGTTTATATGGTTGAATTTATAGTAATGGTTATTAATAGTTTAACAGGGTTTTAATTTTAAAATCCAACATCACTAATCTTATTATAATTTATTTTATTTTATATACAATATACTATACAAATACTAATAAAATACATTAAAAAACATTAAGATACGGTAAAATGCATTAAAATACACTATGGTTATTAAGTTCCTGTTGAAATCAAATATTTTCGACTGTTAAACTTAAAACTTTTTGCATTGGACGACTTCTATTTTGTTGTTTTCCTGTAGGACCCAGGCTAAAACAATTCGTTTTACTGACTATTTTTTATATTTCACATTGACTTGCGAATGATAGCCTAGTATGAAAGAAATAAGTTGGGTCGCTTAATTTGGAGTAAGGCCTACGATTGAGCCTACTTTGCGATTTAATGAATAATACCTTTTTGCGTTCACAAATCATTTTTTCCGTCATCATGATCACGCAGTTATTGGGAAAATTTAGAAAATTGAGTTATTGAGAAATTGACATAGTAATATTTAAATCGAAAAAATGCTGTTATAATTACAGCATGTAGTATGTAGTATAGCATTATAGTATGTTTACTTATTTAAGGTTTTTTGTATTTGATGTAATGCGCACGAATGTGTGTTCTCTCCGCTCTTTTGAGCGAATTAAAATAGATTCACTGGTTTTTCATGATGCCCGCGTGCAGAACTGCAGGCAGTTGTGCATCGTGTGTGAAGGGCCTAGTTCGAGGCTTGTGGTCATGACGACAACGATTTGTTTATTGGCCACAGGCGAGTACACAAAATCAGAGCGTAAACCGTAAGGCTAGCCTATGTAGAAATTGGCAGCGTGTCAAAGGCTTAACATACACGCAGGCCTACTACTAACAGGCTATACCTGCTTCCATTCGTGGCCTGTGGATTAAAGCTTGGTGAGAAAGGAATGTGGCTTGTAGCCCTTCGGTTTTGGCGGCACTAGCCGGCAGTTAATAATTACATGAGTGTCCTCCTCTAGCACAGACTCTACGTCTAATTGGCTAGGCCCCCAATAGAAAGGTAGGCTACAGGCTCGTCAAGTAGGCCTACTTTGGCAGGTAGGCCTCTATCTGCAGGATTTTTAGGCCGCAAGAAGGATAACAGCTAGGCCTTTTGGGCGTGAAGCGCTGTTTAGAAGTAACTGCGAGTCTGCGAGAGCTCCCCCAGTGAGTCGCAAGAGGCGACCAAAGATAGGGGAGCGGTTCTCTGCTTGGTTCCGAGTCACTGAACCGAACAGGAATACTCTTCGCTAGCACGCCCAGGTCCCTGCACTTTCAGAAGCGCTGTGATTATCTTACTCTCGGACAGTTACTATAGGATATAAATCCGAGTTTCCTGATAGTCATGATTCCTTGGCCCCCCGCCTCTTCCCGGCCTTCTATCCCTCTATGGTCCAAACCATGTTGTTACGCCTTTGAAGCCAGGTTCCGCTGTTTAAGTAGTGGGGGGGGGGGGGGGGGAGGGGGAGAGGGGCGAAATATAGTTTCATATTTATTGCAGTACGGTTCCTCAATTTGGAAGAATGAGCAACCATCCCGGAGTGATGCGCCTTCAGGTGGGGACCGCCAACGCTGCTTCCTCCATCGACGCCTATCTCGAGTACAAAAGGTGACTTTGTCGCACATTTTAACTTTGCAAGAAATGAATTCAGCGACAAAATATTATGCTGTATCTTCCATTTGTTTAATTAATTCAGTTTAGCGGCTCAAGCACGGCGTGGTGAGTTTCATAGCATTTCACAATTTGACTATTCATGAGGTTTGAACAGAATAGTTATTGATCTAGATCAGTACTGTCCTACTGAACTTTATATTGGTCTGGTCTGCCAAGTTACAGCATGCATAATCTACATATCGTGAAACGGTATGCTATTCTTAAATTTGATATTAATTAGGCCTAAGTCTTGTCTTATTCTGCTTAAAGAAAATATCTGCAGGCTACCATAATTCTGCTGGTGTAGTTAATCCCAGAGAAAGTTGTGGTGACTCGACTCTTGCCCGGAATTTTCTTCAAACTTTTTATCCCAAATGTTTGATCAGGCAAACTTTCACCGTCTCTGGGCCCCTTGTGCGTACACGAGCTGTTAAAATTTAATTGTATTTTTTGTAGTACTTGAACATGTTAAAAGCACGGTTTGTGACTCTGATCAATGTGTTGTGAATTCATGATCTTGATTCATGAGAATCTATGATAGTGAATCTGAGCAATTATTTCATGTTCCCTTGAGATCATTTTATAGTACATGTATGCGTGTGCATTGTTTTTAATCTAATCTTGCAAAATTCTCAGCCTCAATCACATAACTAATTTTCGTGGACCTTTCTAAATTATTTTGAAAGAAGATCTATGATATTTTGATTTATTTTCTCATTTTGGGGAATTATTTCCTGCAGACTCTGATAAAAAAAACCTCTGCAGTTCAGAGCTGCAGGTCTGCTGCAGCCGCTGTCGGGACGAGTTGTAAAAGGCGACTAAAAAGGGGGGCAGTTCTTTGGACTGTAACGGTCTTGGTTACTACACACTATCCACAAACCCCAAATCTACCACCAAAAAACTTTATCCATTTTTGCCCCAAACAGACACAATGTCATGCCCATGACCTTCTGACGTCCCTACGACATCTTTTTATGACAAAATTAAATTAAAACTGAATATAATACTGACATTGTGATTCTTTATCGTGTAGGGCCTTCCATTGGAATATCTAGCTAGTGGTACAATGTTGTTATATACACGCGGCGCAGGATAGTGGGAGATGACGACGGGGGAACTCCTTTCACGGACGACCAGTACGACGCTTACATCAAACGCGTCACACCCATGGTGGGTCTGAGAATGTCCAGGGATCTAGTTCTACACCCAATTGTGACCTACAGGCCTACATATGCGTGTGTGTATGTATGACCTGCGTGCCGCTGCGTAGGATATATCTGGATGTAAACTTTTTTTTTTTTACCATACACTCAATTTTGTTATGCTGTTGATGTGATTGACTCGCGTATCAGTTTTTGCTTAAATAGGCCATTAGGCCTGTGTGTCGTGGTGCACCATGTAGAATATTAACGACTTACACGGTAGCTGCATGTAAGACTGGTGGTGCATTCATGACCTGTATAGTGTATAGCTGTGAAAGGTATTCCTACTGCCTACAGCCTAGTCAGAAGCTCCTTGAGAGAGAACTGTCAATGCAATGCCAGAAGGCGCCCGTTTCGCTTCCCGCTGCGCTGCTTTAATGGGCTGTAGAATAGATGCTAGCTGCTGTTGCTGCTATTGCTGCTATTGCTACAGCAGTTATGCGACTGCAGCGTCTGCTGCTGCTACATTACGTCACGACTTTGGCTGTTCCTTGCATGCATTTTTGTAGCAATTAGAAACACACGTGACATGTAGCCTTATCTACGACGCTGATAGGCCTACGTGTCATAATTTCAAACATTGCCTGATACATTACAGAGATACAATGCCATGCACGTGTACAGTACATCGTGATCAGGGCTCGGCCTGCATAGAGCCAAATTCGCCAAATAGCTGAAGAAAATCAGAAAGGGCGAATTTTTTTATGATTGGCGAAAGACTTTGGCGAATTTTTTGCAAGCAATTTTTTTTGCAATTTTAAGTTGAGTTGTGTTTCACTGATGAATGCCAATTTCAGGTTAACTATATTCAGTGAAGTCTACAGGTTAAGTTGCTATGCTAGGTTGAGTAATTTGAGCAGTCGATTTGTCTATGAATATATAAGTTTGCAAACAATAATTTTCCAAGCATTTGGCGAAAAAAGATTGTAAGTGGCGAACAAAGACGCATTTTTTTCACCAAAGCCGCGATTTTTTTTGAAAACTTAGAACGAGCCCTGATCGTGTGATCATGATAAAATGAAGTCGTGCTTTAGCTTTGCTTCCAAGTACATGTATAGCTAGCCTACATGTAGATGATCTGAATCGTATGCTAGTTTTCACTGTGCTGTTCTGTGCTGTACTGTACAGTGACATATCTTCTGTTTTAATAGCGTATTTCTGTCATGCTTTTCTTCTGGTAATTTTTTCGACAATATGCCAGTGCTAACTGTTTGTTCGACACGGTTATCGTACGGTGACTGAAGTGAGGCTACTGACGCGGGATGCGGTGGTCCTCCAGCTGTCGCCATGGCGCCGTGGCGCAGCTCGGTACGGTTCTCGTACTACTGCGTGATTGCTTATGATGAGATGATGTGCCCGATGGCATCAATGTCAATGAATGTCTAAACTTATTTTAAGTTGATTAAACCTATTATTATAATGATGGTCATGCTGTGATTTCAGCGAACCAAAAACCGCCTGTACGTCAGTTGGACGAGTCCGTCCGGCATGGACTGCAAGCTGATTGGACCGGAAACCCTCTGCTTTTGTAATCACAGGTATGAAAAGAAATTGTTATGCGTAAAAGACTTGGGAAGACATGATAGAGAAGGATATGAAATCTAAGGGATTAGAACGTGATGAATGATGTGACGGATAAAGTGGCGGACGGTTTCGAGAATAAGACAAACGTTTCCATTATTGGGCAGGTATCGTCAGCACAAGACGGACTTTGAGCGAGTGCCCTCGACACGTCCGTTGCCCCAGCCGTGCAGGGAGCGGGGCTGCCCCTGCTCCTCTTACACCTACTTGCCCCTCAACGGCAGTCAGCCGGTGCGTTGCTCCTGTAAGCACATGCCAGAGGACCACGACGTCAGGTCGCCCAACGTCTGCAAGCACCGTACGACAACTCTATGTTTATTTCCTGTACTGACATTTATTGGTTCACAATCCAACAAGGTATGCAAGTCAAACACTGCTCACACATGAGGCAACAAGGGTTAGGAATGCTCTTTGTGTTTCACCAGCTAACTTGACATTTCATAATTGATATCAGCGCACGTATAGACGTGTACGTGTAAACAAAATAATTATTTCAAAAGACGAAGAAAACATGGACTTATTTTGAATAGTCTGCCAATATCCCTATATGAATAGGAATAGTTATGCCTAAATCTCCCTCTATGGTAAGCAGTTTTTCAAACGTGAGCTACTGTAGTAAACAATTTAATAAAGAATATTGTTAAAATGCTTAGTGGGCAACTGCAGCTCTATCCAACAACTACTAATATGTCTTCTGTCATGAGGGTAAAAACTACAACTAGCAATGTTGAAGAAATTTAACAATAACAATATATGTGTTTGTACGCCGGCCCGAGCAGCTGGGTGCCGCGCGTGCTCCGGCTACCGCTCGTCGTTCACGTGCGGGTGCGGTGAGCCGGCGTACAAGCACGAGCTGGTGGTGGAGACGAAGGAGGAGCGCGCCGCGCGGGGGCACCCCGTGGGGCGCGACACCCTCTACCAGGCCATGGGGGGCATCACGGGATTCTCGTCGCTCGCTGACGGATACGCACGGATGGATCCGAGCGGCAGAGGTCTGACTCGGGAACAATATTCCATCTAAGTTAAAAAGTCTATCAAGCCGGGGAATAAAGAATTGGCTTGCAGCCCGCAGAGCTCCCCGGGCGTGTCGTAGAAAGCGACTGAAGAAGCGGGAGCGCTCTGTACGTGGCCCTCCACGCAGAACCGGACTGTGATAGTCTTGGTTACTACACGCGGTCTTTAAACTCCCAAAACCACCAAAACCATCTCTAAGTTTATAACTTAGAGAAACTTAGGTGAGGGGGTCAAAAAACTCTATGAGCGCGCGCACTTTCATTAGTCTTGCGCAACGTTTTTTGGCTATTAAATTTTTTGTTCATGACCGTGCTGAACGTTCTGCCCATGTAAATATGTTGTTCGCTCGAAACTTTCGGATTATATCTTTTTTTAAATACCCATTTGCTTCATCGGTTGTTATCAGACGTTGGTATAGTTGATCGACAATTTGATTTACTCTTTCGAAAGAGTACAATGTTACTTTTACAAGTTATTGAGCAGGCCTAAATGTGATAACGGCAGCACTCATTTCATTGTGTTGACTATTTCGGTTACTGCATCACATTCCATACATTTTACAAATTTTCATCGTTTGCAAATTTCGTGATGAAATTGTAACTCCAAAATATGTTACTAAATTTCTTCACAAATGTTGATTTCAATAGGCTGCATCTATTGCATAAAATGCCATGTTACAGCAGTGTTCTGCTGACAGGTGGTCTGCCGCCCGGCAGTAATCTGCCAATCACGGCCTCCGATCATCCGTTCCTTCGCTCAAACGTCGAGTCAATCCGGTCACACCGACAGGAAACTGGAGGTAGCACTACTGCTTCTGGGAATATGGTCGCGCTGTGCAGAGAAAAAAAAAATCTTTGAATTTAGACATTTTTGAAGTCAGGTACTGTTTAAGAAATCGAAACTTTGCAAAAAAATAATTACAGCAAGATAATTAAATGGTAAGGGGCGGAGAGAACTAGAGCACGATAATCTGAAAATAATGAATGCTGGTAACATAGAATGACGTGTATCTGCTGACAATGTGACATTGTTTTTGTAGGCTTGTGTCACTTCAACATATTGGTTTAATTTTTTGAACCTTTTTCAAGAACTTACATTACTTTTGGAAACAAGAAGAACTTTACTTGAAATTGTGGTGTCGTATTTCAAATTAATTATCTAAGCTCAAATCTCTGCAAATATTAAGGAAAAATGTATATATTCGGTTGAGGTATCGCGAAATCACCAGGTGGGCATTTTATTATGTCGCACTATGTATGAACATCGTAAAGGCCGGTTGTTAGACTTCGATTTGAAGTGCGATTTTATTTTGTAGTCCGAATTAACCAATCAGATTATTCGATACAATTCTTTCATATATTTTCATTGGTTAATTTGGACTACAAAATAAAATTGCGCTTCAAATCGAAGTCTAGCAACCGGCAGTAAGTTACTTTCCAGCAACTTTAGAATGATATTGTTGGCAGCGAACAACGTGGACGGGGACCTAGCTGAGCGCATGTCGGCGATGCGCCGCCCTGGCGAGAGCGAGATGGACTACTACGAGCGTCGCTATCAGGAAAGGGTGAGTACCCCCTGCTACTTCGCTCCCTGCAGGCCGGAAAACAGAATTGGCTTTCAGCCCATGCAGGTCATCCCCGGGCGGGTCATAAATGGCGACTTAAAACGTGGGAACGGTTCTCTGCCGGCTCTCTTGCTCGAGCCGTTCATTATCCAACAGTCATTATCCATCTTGTTTCTTCCCTATATAATTCATATATCACACCAAGCAGGGGGGGCAACGGCTTACATTTCATCAGAGAAGGAGGAGCAAAGGCTTAATTTTCACAAAGAGCAAAGAGGCAAGCCCATAAGCCAATAGTAACTTCTTTGGGTGCAGGGGGGGCAGAGACTCCAGCAGGGGGAGCAATGCCCCCCCCCCTGCCCTCCCCCCACGCTACGCCCCTGACTGTATATAGACATTGTGTTACACGCGTGTGTAACTAAACGACATAAAAATGCAAACAATCATGCAACTGCATTATCCTGAACCATCGCTTTTACAACAGGGGTTCTCAACCTGTGTTCCGCGTAACACTGGTGCTCCGCGACGAGTAGCCAAGGGTTCCGCCAACCAGAACACACCCACCCACCACCCACCGCCAACCCAACGCTCGCAGAAGAAAATTTTAAATTTGATACTCGCATTTTTTAAAACAACGCGTTTTGTACTCAATTGTTAGCTCACGTATATCGAACTGTGAGAGGAACAAATCGCTGAATCATCCATTTTCTTGTTTTAAGCCCCAAAATTTTCATTTTCGGAATATTTGAGTACTCCTCGTCGTCAAACTTACTGCATCATTGGGGCATATCGTGACTGTGTTCCTCGGCCTTCTTCATAAAAATTAAGTGTGTTGGCATAAAGCTTTCTATTTTTTTCACCTACAAATGAATTGCTAACTGTTGCAGTTCGGTTATCTATAAAAATATTCACAAAAATCTTTGCAATACTCTTCATGATTAGAATATCTACGATGATATTTATCCTATGATTATTTAACTAAAATCTTCTGTGCGTAGCTGAAGCAAGAGAAAACTAGTCGCAGACCCGCACCCATTAAACAAAAGCAGACGGTCGTTGTGGGAGAACGTCAGTTTTCCAATGCCCTCCCCGCCTCGCAGACCCACCGAAATCAGGCTAGAGGGGCCATACAGGAGCGCTCGGACAGCTCAGGGTCAGAAGAGGAGCGGGGGGCCAGGGGGGGCGGCCGAAACTCACACGAATACAATTATCTCGAGTCGAAGCCGAAACCGAAAAGAGATCCGCGGAAATAGTGCCACTGAGGCCACTTCGCTTGCTGTATTAGTGCGCCGGTGGCGATTCGGCACAGGGTTACGTTTTGAGTTATTGAAGTGAATAGCAGACTGACAGTGTGGACTCTAGAAAATAGTTCTCATTGTGGGATTGCTTGTTTTGAAGAGAAACCGAGATTGAAGTGTTTGAATGCAGACGTTGCGAATCTCATTTAGATAGCATTGTAATTTTTGTATTGTAATCTTACATGTACACTGTATGCTTAGGCTAATTATAACTCTTTGCTGGTGACTCCGATAGCCTAAATAGTTGCAAATATTTCAGATGAGCATTGAATAATTGGTTAATAGGAATAGATCTTGCATTTATAAGGTGGATAGGCGTCTATATGCAAGTAACACATGATGAATTTAAGTTTTAAGAAATATTAAGAGAAAAAAATTTCAACGATTAACTTAAATTTCGTTTTGCGCTGCATCGAAATTATATTTCATTTTCTCACCGTATTGTTGTAGACTAGTCAAAGTTTTCTGCGATTTACAATCTTCTATTTATGTGTAGTTTTAATTGACGGTTGAATACTTTGCTGTGATGCATAAAATAAAGTGATACATAGATTATCAGTCTCTTACTTACATTTTATACCTCATGGCGCTTGATAGATAATCTGCAAGTTATAAAGCAGGCTACTGTTGGCATAAAAAGTGCTATATTAAAAGAGAGAAGACTAGTCTGTAAACCATAGTCAATAGTGTAAATGATCTATTTTTTTTATTTCTTAAACTCTTACATTTATTTTAAGACAATTGCGCAATAAATGTCGCTAACCCGTGATTTGTATCAAGAAGTGACAACAAGCGCATTCGTTTCGAAATATTCACTTTTCTAAAATTGCGGGGTATGTTGTACTCAAAGTTGCACGCGTCCAAGATATTTCCACTCGCTGGAATTATCCAAAAAACACTCATTGATACCAATATCATCTAGAGACCACGGTGCTTGCACAGTTTCATACATTAATTGACCCACTGCCCGAAGGCCTTCAATTACTTCATAGAATAATATTATCCCCGCGGCGTCAAGCCACGCCAACAATGCTATGCGCGGCGTCAAGCCATGCCAACAATGCTATGCGCGGCGTCAAGCCA
>JAQIWG010008558.1:0-11338 GCA_034695025.1 Chamaedrilus cognettii | reverse complement strand
CGTTCGCCCATCCTATATATAAATATTTTGTTAAAACATATGTAGGGTATTTTTTAGTAAGTAGTAAGTGGAGCAATCTGGTGCAAAACGCGTGCAAATCGGACTGATAGTAAAAAAGTTTTGATTCTTGAAAAAAGAACGATTCTTGCAAAAGTGCGCGGTGGCCTCCCGGACACCCCCACAATATTTACAATGAAATTTTTTCCCTGGAAACATTTTCGTCAACGCAAAAATGTTTTGACCCTTATTCTAGACTTATAGGTCAGGAGGCGCGTCTCCGGGAATGCGCGAAAGATCCGTAAGAAAAAAAGAAAATTAATAAAATAATAATAATAATAATAATAAAGGTACCGGACCGAAACAGTACAGCGTTCGCCTATCGGGCGACGCCGTAGAAATCGGGTACAAAATCGATCTGCATCCCCCCTACTCCATAATAGGAACCACAGAACTATACTACCCGATCCATATTTTCAAATCGGCAGATGCGAACACCTACAGTAACTTCTTAAGACTCATGCCAGTCCCCAACACAGAAACACTGATCATAGGGGACTCTAATTTAAACACCACAACAAACCTACCAAAGAACTGGGAGCGAATCTCCCTTTCCGGAGATTCGGTGAAAAAGTAGAAGATTTTCCCACTACGAGCATCACCAAACTAGCTCAAGAAATCCACAACCTAAAACACATGTGATCGCCGCAGGTTTCAATGACCAAATAACCTCTACGCGATGCCTCTACGACCTCCAACAGAAATTGAAAATGATTGAAACACTTTGGGTCGAAACAACACTAGCTTCATAGGCCTACCGGACCACATTCCGTACCACATCCCATACATGAATGACCGATTTTTTTGGGCCAACTGAAACCAGAGAGTTAAGGGCTCCGAACACACTCACTCCTGTTTTGTGGCCGCATTCCCCGCTTAAGCAGGGGTAGGCCATTTGCAGCCCTGAACACTCGCAGTCCACATTACCTTATCCGTTGCATTTTCAGGTCCTGATTTTCTAACTTTCATGTATTTCTCTATCAAACTTTTCCTTTTGTTGCCTCAAGCCACAAATAGAGAGAGTACCCTCTGAAGAACAAGCTGGTTTCCGGTCTGGCAGAAGCATGACACAACAAATTTTAAATGTGAGATTCCTGAATGAGAAACATTTAGCACACAATAGCGAAATACATCACAATTTGTAGACTTCACTAAAGCATTTGATAGAGTTTGGCATGAAGGGTTGTGGGCAGTTATGAAAAAACACAACATTACCCCTACGCTAGTGGCATGCATCCAGTCTCTGTACGAGAATGCTGCAAGTTCAGTTATTCGGAGAGACAACACTGAGAGTGTTCTCTCAGTTCAAGACAACAACTGCAGTTAGACAGGGATGTATACTTTCTCCCAGGCTCTTTGACCTGTTTCTCGAGCAGGTAATGATGGAGGCCTTAGAATCATTCCAAGGATCGATATCCATTGGTGGCCGAAAAATCTCCAACCTTAGATTTGCCGATGACATGGACCTTATGGCTGGACAAGAAAGGAACTGATAGAACTGATACTGACTAGAACTGATAGTCCATCATTGATGGACAAAATGTTTCCAGCCTATGGAATGGATATCAGCTCAGAAAAAAACAAAATACTGTCTGTTGGAACGGATGCTACTAAACCTGAAGTAGTGATCAGAGGGAAAGCACTCAAACCAGAAAATTAATTCTAAATCTTAAGGATCTAAAAATCGGATTTGAATTGGATCTGAATATTAAGGATCAATAATTGATCCTAAATATTTGAAGGAGTCCACACTTCAAATATTTAGGATCAATCATAGAAAAGGACGAAAGGTCAATTATAGACATAGAGACAAGAATAGCTATAGCAACCAGTTCACTAGCTAAATTGAAACCTATATTTAGCAACAAAAATAAAAATGCAAAGACAAAAATTAGGCTGATGTGATTGATCGTTATGTCGACAGCACAGAAAGGCTATGAAACATGGACACTGCTAGCAGAAACTGAAAAGAAACTTCAAGGTTTGAACTCCGAGGTCTGAGAAGAATCTTTTAAATATCGAATAAAGACCACCGCACAAATAAATCAGTGAGAGGGGAAATAACTGAAATTTTATAGGACAACATGAATCTCATATATCAACAGTGAAACGGCGGAAGATGCAGCTGTATGGTCACACCAACAGAGCTAGCGGCCTCGCAACGACGATCCTACAGGGGGCAGTGGAAGGTACACGCGGTAGAAGAGGACCTCGCACAACCGGGCTGAAAAACCTAACCGATTGGACAGGACTGTCGGTTTATGACCTGCACACGATATCCAAAGACCGTCAAAGATGGAGACAGATGGTCATTGCTGTTGCTCATGGCGCTCCCACGATCGACGAGATCAAGGGCTAGGCAGGCAGGCAAACTTTTCCACATCGTTTTCGGCCTCCCTCTACGTTTTTTCCCAGTTGCTTCGTAATCCATACATTTCTGCAACCAATCATCGCGTTCCTTCATCAAAACATGCCAAGTCCATCTTAGTCGGTTTCTTCTTACCACCGCTCTCAAAACTGTGTCTCATCAATGATTTATTTTCTTTATCTTTTTTCAAGCTCTCAATTCCTTTTATCACATACATTACATTCTTTAACGTTACCTAACTGACGTTGTGTTGGACTGTTTAACGAGAATGTTGGTGTTTTCTGCTTAGTTAAATCAGAAAGCAGAGCAAGTGAAACTTCTTCAAAAGGGTTTGGATGAGAAAAGAGCAGAATTGCTGAGCGCAGAAGCGAAGTTGCGTGAAACAGAAGACAAATACTATAACCAAATTTCTGCGGTCAAAGAAAAAGTTACAGATGATCTCATGGTACACTACTCTTATGCTAAACTTCTTATTATAAGTTTGTTTCTATTGATTCATTTTCTAATATTGAATGATGCAATTAAATTCGATTGCTTTGTACAATGAACTGCGTTATTGTTGCGGTCTGAACAACCATTTAAAGTGTTTAAGCCAAACTGCAGCAAGTCTAGTCCAGTAGATAGGGGTCTCAACTATGCATTTCATGATTAAAGTAATAGCTTTTGTACACATGTCAATAGATGCATCTTGAACATATTTAGAAGGGAAGACATGTGATCCCACCCTGCTGACAACAAGATAGCGGCCGCTTTACGATGGCGGCCAAAATTGGAATAAAATATGCAATATCTGAACGAGTTGGGAACTGATTTGAGAAATGTTTGTACCACATTGTAGCTCTTGCACAGCTGCATCTTGTATGCTCTCAGATAGATTTTCAAATTCCCAATGGTTATCTAGCTGTATCTGCAAATTCCCAATGATTATCTAGCTATATCTGAAAATATCTAAATTTGACTTCCAGAACTTGTGCGCAAACATAAATACAGAAATTTGTATCATGTTTCAAACAATACAATGTTCCGTCTTGCATAGCAAATTGAATTGCCATTCATTTGCTATACGCCATGTTATTGCTTCTTGTGCATAAGTGTGAAACTCTAACGTCGGTATGAACCTTTCCACCGTACCCCAGAGAAAAACCTCCTCCCCCTTTTCTATAAAGAAGATAGTGACTGTGAATCAGTGAAGTTATATTTAAGTTGCGCTAGCTTACTAAAGAATGAAGTCCAGTATTAAATCTGTAATATCTAGTACAAGTAATATGCAGCAAAGCAATGTTCTCAGAAATCTGGTAAACAATTATAGAAACAAGCAAGAGCAAATAGAATGCTGGTTGCACAGTTCACATAGTTCACAAAACCCTCTAGGCTACCCGCCCATCTCGTTACAATTTCCAGTAGGACTCACCCCAAGTCTTACGACATTTTCACCCTCGCCTGCTGCGCATAGCGACAGCTGGGCTACCCCTGTCGAGCATTTCCCCAGAAGTACAGAGTGAGTACAGAGAAGTACACAGTGAGTCAAAAAATAATAATTCTCTAGCGATATCGCGATAACTGTCAAAAATTTGTACTTTTGTTTCATATTTGCAAGGATTGTATCTGAGATAATTTGCAACAAAACCACCAAATTTCATTTGGAAATATATTCTAGTTCAAAAGTTACGAATGTTGGCACTAAAAGTTCAAAAAATCAATTGAACGAGTGTAATTAAGTCAAAAAAAATTTTGTATGCAGTAAAATTAAGCTCAAAAAAATGTTTTTTGTCTTGAATTTCATGTTAACTAATCCTTGTACTCGTGCTAGAACGCATATTCATGACGTCGCGTGCCTGAGATATCGATAGCCCAGTATGCCCTGTTCACCTGCTGCACCTCACTGCGACCCAAGCACTGCAAGCATGGTTTCATTAACGCAGCAAGTTGGGCACGTCTAAAATGACCAATCTTATGCAGGAGAAAATGAGACTTGAAACGTTTTGAGGACAAGGTTTGATGGCGAAGACACTTCGAGTAGTCTATTCTTACATGCTCTGCACCCTGAAACAGGTGCAGGCCAACTACAAGCAAAATAACCAGGCTAAGCGAACTTTAGAGCGTTAGTTACCTTGATTTTTTAAACTTTTTTCTAAAACAGTCATAGCTTTGAACTAAAAAATATTTTTTGCATGAAATTGGGCAGTCTTGTTGCAAATTATCTCCCCTCTAATCCCTAAAAATATGAAATAAATATTTTGAATTTTGACTGAGGTATCCCGATATCTCTAGGGGATTGTTTTTTTTTACTCTGCATATCCAAGAATATCAGATGAGCGTAACCGCTCTAACGAGCTAAGCTCACACATGATAAACTCCATACACATGTATAGAACAAATGCTAGTTACTTTACAAGTTATAAGTTAACTTAGATGCTCGCAAGGGTGCCATTTCCACAAGCGCAAGATCGAATTCCAAGGAATTCCCTGTGCCGCTGCCTGACGTACGCTGGCAACGCCCCCTAGCAGCTAGCCGCTGGGCTAGCTGCAGTGCTATCAGCTAACAGCAGTGAAGGACACCGCTTACTTGCAGGAGTAGTCAGGGAAAATGGTCTGGGATGACCATTGCCCATGACAGCTCCCATTTTTTATTGGACGTGGAACGCTGTACGCGCATAAAACACCCCGCTTCGTGAACAGTAGTGAGAGCCACCGCTAGTCGGTCTCGCTATTGCCTAAAAAGGCAAAACACCACCCACGACTAGTCCCTTTAAGCCTTTTATCCCAATCATAGTGCGATTCCTGGAAACGTTAAAAACCATTTACGCTCAGCCAGACCGACGATGTCAGGAATGCTTTCTTGCTAAACCAATTGGCTGCTCTATACCGTTCGCGGGATGCTAGAGCGATCTAGCCATTTTGACTTGTGGACTTGTGGCTGGGCGGCGTTCTCCGGCGCTCTAGCCTTGCGTTCGGCTGCTGCATCACGTGATCTAGCTATGTCAAAGTGAGTCCATTGTGCGAGGGCTTGGGCGGCCTCTCGCAACTGGGCCAATTCAAGCTGAAGCCGGTCTCTGTCGCCCTAGTTTCTGCCTGAATTTGGGCCTGCTGCATTTTGGGTCTGCATTGTGACTGCAGCTTGCTGCTGCGAGCTTTGCATGAAAGCAAGTATTGAAGCGAGGCTATTCATCTGACCCGCTAAGTCTGGGGTAGCCTTTGGATCACTCCCACGTACGGCGCGTACCCCGCCTCAGCTATTTGTTCTGCGCATACCCTGCACCGGTTATGAGGTTCCCTGGAGGCCCAGTAGTCAGCACCGTCGGTGGGGCTAATGTGGCTAGTGGCGTACGTATTGTACCTTTCGCTGCCCGCTGCACTATACTGACATGAGAGTCCAGCAACGCATCGGCCGCGCCGTCAGTTATGCCCTTAATGGCAGCTGTACTACCTGCCTTCGAACGACAGTCAATGGCTACGTCAAGCAATTCTTAAGAGAAAACCCTCAATAACTGCAAGTCGGATGGGGAACGGCGCTCTGTAGCTCATCTGACAGTGCAGCGGAACTGAATTTTACGCAAACTTTGTAATCACTTGTCCCATTTTAGATCCGGGGCGTTGGCCATCTCGACACGGAAATACCCTCCCCCCGCTCTGAGTAAAAAAATGCTAGGCTACGAGGTGCCCTATTATTCAGCTTATCATTTGCTTCAATACTTGCTTTCATGCAAAGCTTGCGCAGCAAGCTGCGGTCACAATGCAGACCCAAATGCAGCAGGCCCAAATTCAGGCAGAAACTAAGGCGACAGAGACGGCCGTCCGGCTTCAGCCTGAATTGGCCCAGTCGCGAGAGGCATTGTTATATGCCTTTGCAGACTTGCACAGTCCAGAAAGTGTGAAAAATTATAATACAATTTAATACAAAAAATGTCTGCACCCAAGTTCCTAGATTACAATGAATGCCATATCCCTAAGGTACTTCAACTTCGACTTTAGCTTCTCTACTGCACTCCACCCTAATGGATGATTATTTATTTATCAGGTATGTAAATAGTTTAAAACATATCAACTTACAAAAAAATGTCCCGAAGGAACCCCTCTACAACAAATTCTCAATTCACCATCACAACTAACGCAAGATCAGCCAGCCGTGACGGGCCAGTGCTGTCGGCCCGTTCCATAGTCTATCTATGCGCCCCTTGTAGTAGCCCAGCGCTTATGCCCCTCGATGCATAATTAATGTCATCTATACACCGAGCCTCCTTTCTACATTGTCCGTGGATAAATACGACAATTTAGTCTCTACTGCAGCCATGTACATATATGATTCGCGCCTAGCAGCGCATGTCGGCAGCAGATTCAAACCAGATTTGTTTTGTTTTTTGTAGTTTAGTGAAAGTGTGTAGTACACAAGGGCTACATACAGTCCGCTTCTGTGCCCGAGAGCCGGCACAGAACCGCTCCTCCTTTTCTTTAATTGCCTTCACGACAAGCTTGGATAGCTGTGGGCTGCCTTCCAATTCTTTGTTCCCCGGCCTGCTGGGGTTAGATTCAAACCAGAATTGGCCTATAGTGCAGCCCAGTGAAATCATACACAAGTTCAATATACATGTGGCATCATTGTGACTTATATATATTTTGTGCAAAATTTGAAGAAATCATCGGTCTTCCCTGCTCTGAGAGTCGACATCTCCGTAGCGGATTTGTGCAAACACATGAAATGTGATATTGTGCACATAAAACTAATGGACGCACAGTGACAAAGATAGTTCAGCGTATAACTCTCTGCAACCTAGCCTCATCCGATGATCTCGTTCCTGCATGCCTACGAAAAGTAAGGGTGTTATTCAGTCTGTGAACAAAGTTTGCTCTCCCAACAATTTGTTTCCCAATTTCTCACGATGTCTTCAATTTTTTGACAAGACCAGGCATTGAATGATTCTTTCTAGTCTAGGATGGCTAACTAGCCGAAAATGAGACAATAATTATTATCAAATAGCCAAAATGAGCATCCAAATCGAAACAGGACTATTCATGGCGTCGGCAAAATAGGTGGCGGTGTGAAACTCCAACGTCGGTATGAACCTTTCCACCGCACCCCCGGAGAAAGAACTTTTTCAATATACCCTTTACGAACCCTTTTTCTATAAAGGGAATAGTGACTGCGAATCAGGAAATTTGTATCACGTTGCGCTAGTTTACTGGTAAATGAAGTCCATTTTCAAATTTGTAATATTTAATACAAGTAATAAGTAGCAAAGCAATGTTCTCTGAAGTCAGGTAAACAATTTTAGAAACAAACAAGAGCAAATAGAACGCTGGTTACACAGTTCACATAGCTCACAAAACCCTCTAGGCTACCCGCCAACTCGTTACAATTTCCAGTAAGACTCACCCCCAAGTCCTACGACATTCTCACCCTTGCGTGCCTTAACCCTAACCCTGTCGAGCATTTTCCCAGAAGTATATCCAAGAATATCAGATGAACGTTACCGCTCTAACGAGCTAAGGTCACACAAAATAACACATGTGTTACACATGTGTGGAACAAATGCTAGCTACGTCACAACTTATAAGTTAACTTAGACGCTCGCAAGGATGCCACTTCCACAAGCGCAAGGTGGAATTCCAAGGAATTCTCTGTGTCTCTGCCTGGCTTACCCTGGCAACGCCCCCTAGCAGCTAGCCACTGGGCTAGCTGCAGTGCTATGAGCTAGCAGCAGTGCTTGGCCTACTTGTAGGAGTAGTCAGGGAAAATGGTCTGTGATGACCTTTGCCAGAGATAATAAGCAAAGATATTTTGCATTGAATTCGCGCGACGATGCAAAATTGATTATCACACTTGCATCAGTGACCAATATCTTTAGGATGATATTGCAAAAATTTTAATTATATTTGCCTTTTATCAGTTATCATTTTCTTAATACGTGTATCAGAGTTAATTAAGTAGAAGTGAACCTAACCTGTGACTCAGCAATCCAATTGAGTTGGAGCCGGTCCTACATCCGAAAAATAGGAAGGGTTGGCGACAGAATGGACATCCGGCCGTAAAAATTGCTCCAAAAACCATAATGAGACAATCAAAAAGAAATAAAACCCTGCCACGTGCTACGCAGGTGCGTGGATCTCAAACCAGGGGCGCGCCGACCGGCGCAATGCTGGCCGGTGGTGAGAAATCAGCTGCAGCAGAAGGAGTCGATGAGGTGGTCAGGGAGATGGGAGAACAAGGGAAAGGTTGGGTTCTGGGTGGGGGAGAAGTAGATTTGAGGATTGGCAGGATAGCATTTGATAAGTTGGTACGATGGCAAAAAGGAGTGCGGAAGTGGCAATGATGATTGTAATTAAGATGCCACTTTTAGTTTCATACGTATTTATATCTTTTATCATATATTCTCGTTGTGTCGCCATTCTCGCCAGGTCCTAAAAGTAGACTAAATTACATTATGAAGACAACTCAAAAGTTTTGTATAAGTTATTTACAAGTTACTACATAAACAGTCAAAGTATCAATTTATAACAGGGATCTTAAGTTCTAATATTTACGTCACTTCTATCCCTGCTCGATAAATCAAAAACCATAAAGAAGCCTTAATTAGAACTGTGACTACTATAAGTTTACAAACGCAGTCACATAGACTAAAGTAAGTTTGACAATCTTCAAAACATGTGCTATTATAATACAACACGAATTTCAAGAGCAACGACCGCTCAGTGTAAAAGTTATTGGCCCCAATGAGAACAGGCAAGTATATCTCACAGCGCTGACAAGGAATTGATCTTTGGCTATCGAATTACAAAGCATTACTGCTGGCCTACTGCATACAAGTCAACACAATTCATATTGAGAATGTCATCGTTCTAAAGTTCAAATTCACTGCTATTACCTGACACCTCCCCCAATAAAAATGAAAAAAATTCTGAAGGGGATATTTTTCAAGTTTCATAATTTAACTTAAGTTAGTCTCAAAAAGTTCAAATGTCATTGTCATCTCTTGAGCAATGCAAAATGTTCCATAAAGCAAATGATACATGTCAAACAAAAATCATATCTCCGCGAAACATCATAGCTGTTGTCATACATCATTTGACATTTTAAAATCGTGGCATGATATCATAAATTTTCATAATCATATGTACTTCCATAATAACTTTCTCAACATCCAATCTAACACTTCATTGTAGCAAGCAAAGGAAAATTAGTAAAGCAATCATCAGAATTTTTACTCAAAACATCATACCAAAATGCGTACAGAAACAAAACAAAAACCTAACGCTCAAACGCACATACCAAAGCAAACCAAAACACTCAAACAAAAATCTGCAAAAGAAAAAGAAGAAAAACGACGGAACAAAACGTGATCCCCAACGCCAGCGACTCCCCGCCAAAACTTCTCCTAACTGAGACCAAAGTTACAGTGCAGGAAAACAATAAAATACTTGACAAAAACATCCATAGGTCTACCTTTCTTCTCAACAGGAAAAAAAACAAATTATTGAATAAAGTAAACTAGATCTCAATGCGAAACATTCAATACATTAAACCACACTAAACTTTCTAACCTCCAACTGTGTCACAGCTACTCTTTTGCTTAACTTCTAAGAACATTTCATACTGCATGAAATAGATTTATTTAGCAATGACCTTAAGCAAAAATCCATCCATATTGTCTCTTCCATCAAGAACAACAATTCTCTGAACTAAGAAGTCACTAACTTCCCACAGTGATCTTAATATCAGTGACGTCACCAACTCAAACGCATCTGATAACCTCAAGGCAAACGAGTCGGTACACTTACATATGTGTAGACACAGAACTGTGTCACCATAACACAGACACAGCGAAGTCCAGCACTCCCTCGATCCTCCACTTGTACGTAGCTGTTGACTTCTAACAACAATGAAAAAAGTATTATCCTCTATTCACAATACTAGTTCATTTCAATACTAATTCACTTGTAACGCTATCGATAGTTATAAATAAACTACTAGCTTCTCAAATTAAATATTTCAATACCGGCACGCTATCGATAGTTATAGAACAACTACTAGCTGATCAAATTGAATTTTTCTACTATCCATCCCATATAGCACAGCTATTATTAAATCGCACGCTGTTTACACGCCGTATGAGTTCAAGCATTCATGGCGGGCGACAGATGCATATATGGTACATGTACGGCGTTCCCTGTGTACGTGACATCGTAGTGGTGTTCGGCGTTCGGCATATCCAACAGGCGCGATTTGCAATCTAGGCTATAATAGTGAACGCAAATAAAAAGGTATGAAATACCTTTAACAAATACTTGTGAGCTAAATTAAGAAACTTGAAACCTTCAATTGCACACATTGCAATTATTGTAAAACATATATTAACAAAGCATTCGTATGTAATATATGTATATTTTAAAGATATTTTGCAATTATTAGTTTAAAATATGTATAATTTAAACTTTAATCACTCGTTTTGTTGTAGGGCCTACACAAATCAAAATGAAATTATTCAATTCCTCAACGAAACTTGAGCGTAGGCCTGCAGCGATGCAAGTTGCCATCACCGGCTCTTTTGCAAAGAAAAGGACTGCAATACAATCGTTGCTACTACACACTGTCCATACCACTTTAGTTAAATCACAGAATATAGAAGTAACAGAAGTGACACTCGACCTGTTTTGCATATCAAATTTTAATTTTATTAAATCAGCGCACTGCTCTAGCTGAGGTACCAATAGCCCGATTTGATTGGTCCCTGCAGCGAGAAAGTGTTGAGGAAACTTCTTCCTCAACACTTTCTCGCTACAGGGACCAATCAAATCACATTATTGGTACCACAGCTAGAGCAGTGCGCTGATTTAACACGAGAAAATTTAGCAAAAAACGATACTATGGAGGAGATAGGGATTGCCATCGGTGTGGTTAAACTACAAATCTTCACCGCA
>JAQIWG010008557.1:0-11338 GCA_034695025.1 Chamaedrilus cognettii | reverse complement strand
AATTGGTACATTACTATATTGGTACACTACTATATTGGTATACTATTATATTAGTATCAATGTGTCTCTTCTTTGTTTGATGTAAAGCTGATAGATTGCGTAGAAATGGTTCCTTGCTCCTTTTCAATGATAAGCCTTGTATATTATATATTCCTTCATTGTTTAACACTTTGATATTAGTTTTATAGGCAATGAGCTTAAGAAACGTTTTCTACAACATTTCATATGCAATAAAACGCCCTGTGTGCTATTCACAAAACGCAAGTGTTTGAAGGAATGATAAAGGCACTTTGAGCATATATGAAATGCCCTGTAATTGTGCTTGGTAACACATGAAGTAACGAATTGTTGAAATTCATCAAATTTTCTAGAAATTTATGCATTATGGAGTCAGTCAATAATATTCAATTATAAAAGTGTGAGGGTCGCCTAGTGTATAATTACGTTGCAGATAGAACTTTGACGATTTTTGCAATTTTATACCGTCCAATTGCGTAAGGTTCATAGTTTTTTCAATGCCTTCAGAATTTTTTCTGTTTTTCTGTAGCTTGCCTAGTCTGTCATCTTTTCCTTAACCCTCCCCCCCCACCGTCAGTCACTCGTTTGGTTACGACTGCACCAAGCGCTCCAACATTCACGTCGTTGCCAAGAACACGGTCGCGTTCATCGCTGGGAATTTTGTTGAGATTGTCAACGTCGTGACGAAGGAGCACCGATATCTGCGCTGCACCT
Organism: Chamaedrilus cognettii; assembly: GCA_034695025.1. NCBI lineage: Eukaryota > Metazoa > Annelida > Clitellata > Enchytraeida > Enchytraeidae > Chamaedrilus > Chamaedrilus cognettii. Next base: position 10,606 of record JAQIWG010008557.1, on the reverse strand, counting down.
GCGGGGGCGGCATCGGAGCCATTACGGTACTGACGCCAATTTGGTACTCGCCACAGCGTGCTCTTGTTCTTTTCTTTATTTTGTAGCAACAGCGGGGCGGAATCAGCGCTAATATGGTACTGTTTGCACTCTACTCTTGGCCTTTTTTTTGATGCTGTGTGATAACCTAGAAGCATCTGAGCAAGGATCTGGCTTTAGACTAGATATAAATTTTAGGCAACGTGTGGTTATCTCAGTTATACATTGTTTGTGCAGCATATCAAGTTAATAAAACGATATCAATCCAGCTAGTGTTTTTATATTTTATTTTTAAACAACTTGCTAAAAAAAAAGTTTTAACTGATAAAAGAAAATTGTTATGAAATGATGACGTGAACTTTATTTTGATATCCTTGAATTTGCCCTATCTTATTTAATTTTTTTCGTATTTGAATCACTTTTTCTGGAGCTCCGTGTCTCACTGTGTGGTACAAGGTGCACCCGAGCAAGCGCTACATTGCGGTGGCAGAGAAAGGCCGCTCACCCTCCATCAACGTGTATGAGTACCCATCGCTCGGTCTGCACCGCATTCTGCGCGGGGGCACAGAGCGCGCGTACGCTTGCGTCGACTTCAGGTACTAAAATATTCTTGGCGTATTGACAAATTTGGTTTTAATTATTTGTATCAATGGTTGCTACTGTAGGCGATACTCTACTGGCCTAGAATTGGACATGAATTAGGCAGCAAGTTGCTATCATGCTAGCGAATGGCTTACGGCCTGAGAGAAATTCAACTCTCACTTCTAACGGAAATACATTTAAAAGTTCAGTGATTGTTTTTATCATTGATATTAAATCTGTTGTTGTTTTCTGTAATCTGTTAACGCGGACTGTTTCCTCACCCCCTGCTGCGCAGTCCTGACGGGAAGCTGCTCGCCTCGGTGGGCGGTGACCCAGACTACATGCTCACTATATGGGACTGGAAGCAGGAGCGCATCGTGCTGCGCTCCAAGGCTTTCTCGCAGGACGTCTTCCGCGTGACCTTCTCTACCGAGCTGAAGGGTCAGCTGACCACCTCCGGGATTGGGCACGTCAGGTCAGGTTAACCTCAAACTGACGCCTGATTGGTGCTAAATAAAATGTTTAAATAGCGTATTAATTTTTAGTGTAACATGTTTATTTAATTGAATGCTGTTGTAATATTTATACTCAGAGTCGTATTAACGCATAGAAACACTAAAATTCAACGATTACTCCCAAATTTGCTATTTTATGGAACAAATTTTGTGTATCATTATATGCGAAGCCAGTTCAGCAAGAAAGACAGAAATAATCACAAGTAGAAACAACAACGTGGGTGCAAAAGTGCAATATCCTCCTGGATGAAACATTATGATGATTAAATGTGATGATTAAATGACAATGTGATTCAACGTTAGTTATTTATAATATTGTGCATAGTGACTGCTTCTTAATTAATTAAATTATTATGTCGTTAGTATAATGTTATATATTATTGAGTCTCTGCCAATGTATCAATTTATTATAATTTAACATCTAATTGTTCGACAATGTTGTGGAATGTTCTGGAATATTGCGCGCACGTTCACCGGGCTCACAGCTCCAGGGCCAGCTCGTCAAGTTATGTGCTACAAATAATAGAACGTTTAATGTAACGTTACTCCGCCCTCAGGTTCTGGAAGATGGCGCGCACGTTCACCGGGCTCAAGCTCCAGGGCCAGCTCGGCAAGTTTGGAAAGAAGGAAATCTCCGACATTGATGGATACGTGGAGCTGCCCAACGGAAAAGTGCTCTCAGGGTCTGAGTGGGGCAACCTGCTGCTGTGGGACGAGGGGCTCATCAAGGTCAGTAACCCCCCCCTGTCATCAAACTCACCTGTTTCTCACTCATTCAAGTCTGCTTAGCTCTGATAACTTTGTGGGAATGTAATCATATTCTCTGCTGCTACAATTAGGCAGCAGTTAGGCTAGTCTTGCTAGGTGTTACATTGTGAAATATTAAATCGTTAATGGAAAGACTCTGCTATTACTTTGAATGATGCTAGCATGCCTGTGATACTCTCAGGTGGAGGTGTGTCGCAGGAACAAGCGACCCTGTCACGTGGGGCCCATCCAGCAAGTCATCCTCGACGAGGGGGAACTCATGACCATCGGGGTCGACGGCTGCGTTCGAGTGCGTAATGCCCCCCCCTCCAGTTATTTTTTTAACGTTAATGATTTCTGAAATTTTCCACAGCATTATGAAATACAATAAATTATGATAAAATTTGATTATTAAGCTGTAGGGGCCCGTTTCATAGTATGTTTATTGATTTGATTTTATACTTTCAATTTATGTCGGTTAAATTGTTATCTTGACTTCTATAGTAAGGGCTGGAGTTGCGTGCGTTCGTAGCATAAAAAAACAGAAATATTTTACTTTTAAAAATTATTTTATGCGATTTTACAAAATGGATAGTAGGCTATGCTTTTTGGCTTGATTGCCACATGTTGTGACTTTTTGTGGCGGGATTTAGCGATTAATTTAACTCTTGTCGCATGTTCGGATTCTGGCGCAGGTGTGGGACTTTGAGTCAGTGGACAACGCGGACGTGTCTGGAGACAAAGACTGCTTTGAGATGGAGCCTATGAACGAGCTTAAGGTCGGGAACGACGTCCAATTGCGCGCTATGGTTCGGTCATGTGACCCAGACGAGACAACCATTTGGTACATGCAGGTAACTTGTCTTGATGCTTGTTGATAAGTGTAAACGCTTTTTGTGCCTTACTGAATTTTATCCCTTATTTTAAGTATGTTTTGTTTTCTCAGGAATATTTATATATTTTTATGACTAAGGCTAGTTGTATGCTAGATTTACTAAGACATGGTCTAGTGAGATGTTCAATGTATGATGTTATTAAATTGCTACCACAGTGTTTTTAATTTAACTATCATTGCCTTTTAATTTTCTGCTTTTTGCATTTTATAATATCAAAAAATTCGTATCAATAGTTGTTGCAAATATTGGTATGGTAGCAAATGTTGATTTTCCCATAACCTCCTTATTAAAATATATACATGTTGTGCATTGTTTCAGGATGTGTGTGGTGGCATTTGGCGACTCGACCTGTCATTCGCTTTCACAGCCGCCGCTCCCGAGCGCCTGCTGGCCTATCATGCGGGCCCGATCCACGCCTGTGACTCCTCCCCCAGCGTCCCATTGGTCGCTTCCATCGGCGCAGATTGTAAGCTATCCAATAGCGGAGCGACTTCATGAATATTAACCCACCCTTATCAGAGCCAGGTCAGGACCAGGGGGGGGCCTTGCTGCTTCTGGCATAATATCTGATGACATTACATGGCCAATCGGAGGCGAGTGAAAATTTAATTATTGTCCGGCATTATTATAGAGTATTTTTTCATAGGTTGACTTAAACTGTAATGGATGGTGCCATAAATGCAATTCCATCTTTCTTTTACTGCAGTGCAACTGCAATGCTGAATTGCTATGCTAAATTTGTTTAAATTTTGGAAATAATTTTGCTTAATTAAGGAGCTGTTGAATGACAATAATCACTGTGACATGTGTATGAATGACCTTCGATCATAATAATAACGCTGCTCGTTTTGCTAGAGCTTATTGATGCAAGTTGGAAGTGGGTTGACTGTGAATGTATGGTTTAGGTTCGGTGAGGGTCTATGACTTTGTGTCCAAGACGTCACTGTGCAGCAGTCGCTTCAATTCTGCTGGATCTGCGCTCGTCTGGGCACCAAGCACTGTACGTATCTATGCTCGTTGTGTCTATCTATGCTCGTTGTACCTATGTATGTTCGTCTGGGCCCCAAACATGATAATTATTTTTTGTATAAAACAAGACAATGCTTACTATTTGCACTGCCATAAGTTGCAACTCGCAAATCGTTCCCTTCTGTTTTAGTCGCCACTCGCCGGAGTGATACCTTTGTTTGTTTTACATTACACTGTGCCTTTAGAAAATGAATCATTCACGATAATGCTGAGCGTATTTTGTAATATATGATTAGTTGCTATCATTTTAAATTTCAGATCAAAAGTTCAACCATTGAGCAACTTTGTATTAGTACAACAATTCAAGCGAGTTTTCACGCCGCAGTTACAGCTGGGTTCATTTTGTTGTTGCCCCCAGGTTGACCCTTACGGCGCGACGATGCTCGCGGGGTTTGAGGACGGGGTGCTGAGGGTGCTGAGGGTCCAGAAGGGCGAGGGGATGGACGAGTATGGTCGGCGGGGGGGGAGCAGGTTTGAGTTGGCCCTCAGGCAGGTCGTCAAGCCCCACACGCAGCGCGTGACGGGGGTAGCAGTCGACGCGACCGGGCTGCTCATAGCCACCGCGGTCTGACTCTCTATACTTCGTCTGCATTGAATAGTTGTGTGGTGCATCATTGTATTGGTGACGATTTAAATCGCGTTTCTAGTTTTTGTGTAGGTTAACTAGTGTCAGGTTTGTTAGCGTTGGAGAATCAAGTACTGTTTGTCTTGAGCTAGTCTGGAAGTGTTCATGCTTTATATTGTGTTTATTCGTCTGAGGACAGACTATATCCTTGCTACCATTCCATCACATAATTACTCTTTGCCACAGTTTTATCTATCACGAATTAATGAACCAAATTTATGTAATTTGAATTATTGATGGCTTTAAGGGACCTTGTTAGCTGTGAACGATGAGTATCTTGATTGTATTTCATCCCGTTATCGTTTGCATTTCAACAAGTTATTGAGATATTTTGTTTCTTGATTGACAGTCCGCAGACTCCTCGGTGTTCTTCATCAGTGCCGGAAGAGGGGGGGTGGATGGGGGTAGAAGGGAGCTGGAGCCCATCGGATTCTACAAGACCCCCGCCCCGGTCTCCCATATTTGTTGGTCCCCTGCTAAATTTGTAAGTTTAGCCACTCGTCTATACAACTTTTTTGTTATATAACGCAGTGGTTATCCTTATGAACATGCATAATGACGAGCATCATTATGAAATTTGACTTACATTGACATTACTTTATTTAATTAAGAATTCTTTGTACACCACTTAATTTTTTATTTTAGTTTGTTTGATTGCTTGTGATACGCTTTATTATATTCATTAATCATGTTAAAGCATTTCTGAGAGATGCTATGTATTTATTTCGTATGCTTCGCATCACAATATTGTTTAGCCGTAACTGACTTTTGCATCTGCAAGTAAGGCAGACGATCTCTTTACGTTGCGCATTCGTGCCACACTGTAGACGTTTATGACAACACGGCATATATATTAACCTGGCTGAGTCGACGGTGCGTGTGTGCGTAGAAGCGCAGCACACTGCTGGTGAGCTGCGCGGACGGTCAGGTGCTGGAGATAGAGGCGCCAGAGCTCGGTCGCTTCGACACGTCACACTCGTACGAGATCACCGGTCTGAGCGTACGCACACACCGATTCAAGAGCGTCAAGTCCATACTGCGCGTGAGTCAACAATGCTCTTTCTTCTTCTTTTTTATCTCACATTTATTGCTTCATCAAAGGCATAATTGCATTTGTATTGAGTTCACAGTTTAAATTAAGCGGGTTAAACTAAAGTAGATATCTAGACAAAAAGAAGTGAAAACGATCATGTAATTTGTGATCAAGAAATCATGATATGAGCTTGGATTCATGCTCTGAGCCTGCACTCATGCTCTGCGCCTGATTAATGATCTCAGCCAGGATTCATGATCTGGGCCAGGACCGCTGTAGTATCGTAATGTCGTTGTTCATGTTCCGCCTGCAGCACAAGGAAGAGCAGGAGTTGCTGGAGAAGGCGGAGGAGGAGCGGAAGAAAGTCGAGGCGGAGGAACTGAGGATCAGGAAGGAGCGTGGATTTGTCGAATCCGAGCCTAGCGAGGCCGATGAAGGTTAGGATTAAGTGTAGAACCTCAGTTCATAATAATAATGATGATGGGCTTAGGCCTAGTTGTTCAATAAAGAGTTGCTTAAATGACCCTGGATTATTTGAATAACTCTCCAATATTGGCGAGTTATTTGAATGATCTGGATCTAATCTGCGCGATTTGATTGAGTCGTGACGTCATTTTAGTTCTGTGGCAATTTCAAACCAAATAACTCCCGATTGAACAACTGGGCCTTAGAGTCCATTTCTAGTGACGTCATCGGGAACTAAGTTCAAAAGCAGGTCAGTATCAAGTTGTGTTTGACGGAAAAGGGTCAAAGGTCAAGGTCAAAAGGTCAGGTTGTGTCTTTTGGTGTTGGTTTTTATCATGACTGGTGATTTTTTCAGTAGTGTAATATCATAGTAATTATTTTGAATTTAAGCATTGTAAAAAATTTAAATAGACCATATGATGAAACCATGGCGTTGCAGGCCAGTCAGCAAGGTTGTGAAACACACAAGTGTCGCTAGCTGCTACACTGGCGCCTGGCTAACTTAGCCAGATAATTATTTACTTGATTAGCGTCAGGACGGGCATCTGGTCATAAAAACCCAGCCACCAGCAGTCCTCACCAGGGCGTAAAACGTCAAACCCTTTTCAAACATGAACACTAACAAAATAGACGACAGAAAGGACTGGATTATAAGTCTGCCAAAGTGTGAATTTAATGCATTTAAAAAAATTGAATTAATAATAGAAACATTGTAATTGAACTAATATCGTTTAGCATGAATCCTTATCTGTGCATAGGGGAGGAGGGAGCGGAGGGACCCAAGGAGCCCCCCTGGGAGCCCTACATCCCGGACAAGACGAGTCCCATCCTCTGTGCCATGCACTCCAACGAGGAGGGAAAGTTCTGGCTATCCATGGTTTGTGCTGCCATCTATGAGCCTGGGGATTAAATAGGATCGAGCTAAATTGACGCTGCATGATGAGTACAATTGTTACGAAACTATGATTGCATTTGTTACATAGTAAAATTCACACACATGCTAATAGCATAATTGTTATTCCATACCGGCAATGCATTTAAAATGCACCTACTCCAGAAAAAGCAATTACCCTAACCCCTATTTTAGTTTAAATGCATTTTGCAACTTTGCGACTTACGACTACGATTTTTGCAGGTTTTAGTCTGTTTTTTTTTCACCATGTGAGAAGGTTATCGGTAGGATTGCCCACGTATTATATGAGAACAGCATTTCTACCTCGAACTTCTACCAGCTAACAATCTGTTGTGACTGTCCAGGGCGACTTTGACGCCGGGTATCTGTATGAGTGTCGGTTCATGGAAGAGGAAGAGAAGAAGGCGCGGTCACGTGACGAGCTGTACGAGCCTACGCGCTGCGTTCCCGTACTCGGCTCTGACGACGTGCCCGTGAGCTGCTTCAGATTCAGGCGAGGGGCTGGGAAGCAGACCATTCTCGTTATAAAAATAATTGTGGCTGTAGTAAATTATCCGCATAATCGGGGTATCTTTAGTGATAAATTTGTTAGCATTTGATTATTTTTTTATCGATTTTCTATATCGTGATTAGACAGTGAGATGGATACATTGGTTCTTTGATGTCGCATTTGTTTAGTGCAGAGTGGTTGATGACAAGATTTAAGCTCACACTTTGTCATATATGCGCAGTACAAATGTCATTCAATTTGCAGAAAATTTCAACATTTACTCCGTATTTGAACAATATTTATTTCAACGATATAACAACCAAGTTACCAAGGGCAAAGGTTATCAGTTACAATGTCGACTGTGGTTCATGCCTCAAAGTGCCATCTTTTGCATAGATCTAGAATCGTCTTGAAACACGTACGCTATTCCGTATAAAAAACCAGAGGTAATTGTTTTGAACCACCGTGTCCAATATCTATGTAATTTTCTATCCAATTTATAGCAAGTTTCCCCTGCCGCAGCAGTGCGCCCACCCGGACCCTCTACCTCGGCCTCGCTGATGGGTCTGTGCGCGTCCAGCCCCTGCACACTGACGACCTGGGTCAGCTGGGAGCCCACTGGACCCTTCCCGCCCACGACAACGACTATGGCGCAGTGACGGCGCTCTGTCTCAGCGCGGACCAGCGCTATCTCTTCAGCGCGGGGCTCGATGGGAATCTGTTTGGATACGAGGCGCTTGACCTGTTGAGGGGGGACGAGGGGGGCAGGGAGGGGTTGGGGGCGGGCGTCAACATCCCCTCAGCCAGGGTGGGCACAGGGAGCTAAGCTACTATTGGCTGGAATTTGTCGGTGTTGTTTGTTTTGATTGTTGTAAATACACGATTTTATTAGAAAAATTATATTTTAAATTGGTATGATACAATTGTCAATTTTTTAGTTGTTTTGGTCTGTTGTACAATTGGCTAGAATTTGTTGTTGCTGTTTATTTTTGTTGTTGTTTTTTGTTTGTTATAAAGGCGCGATCATTGCAAAGGCTGCACTAACGAATGACTAAGGCTGGTTTTTTCTTCATCAGCAGGAGCCTACATCTATGCAAATAGAGATTAAAATTGATCTTTCAGATGTAATTGTCAATTTGATTGATTGCTCATTCTGCACTCAATTCTATATACACTTGCATCACTAAGTGTGCGTAATGTTTTCTGCCGATTTGTTGTCGACAGGTGGAGCAGAAGGTGGAGGACATTGCCGACCCAAAGGCCTACAGGTGCAAACAGGAGCAGACCCAACCAAATTATTTAAGTACAATAATGCCAAATGCATTGATGCTCTGTTTTCCTAACGCACAGATTCATGCATGCAATCTTCAGTCAGATTTTCTAAATTGAGTTCTATTAGGGTCGAGTCATTCGCAGAATTCTGTTGATGACATCACGCTATGGATAGAATGCAGAAGCTGACTGGTTCACACTAGAAGTGCCAGTAATAGTGATAGAAGATTGAATCTGATTGGCTGATGGTGCCAGTAATTAGGATGGAAGGCTGAATCTGATTGGCTGGTGGCTGCAGTATCGAGGATGCGAAGCAGAAGGCAGAGTACGACAAGATGTTGATGAGCGCGGAGCAGAAGAAGGCGTCGCGGCGCAAGGCTGTGCAGAGTCTGCGTGAACAGTTCAGAGACCTGATGAATATGAACGGTGCGCTCCCTGAATCACAGAGGGTCGAACGAAAGGTTTGCAGCGTCATGTCAACTTGCAATAAATCAGTTCTATCTCTATTTGATTTGAAAATGCTACTATTGAGCATAGCTCTGCTCAATTTTTGTTGTTTACTTTTTCAGTTTATAGAAGCGTATCTTATCACACGGTCTATTCTTGTAGTGCTGCATGCGTCATTACGGCTGTTTATGTTGTATGCAGTCCGCATGCGTTATTACGGCTGTTTATTCAGTGCTTCTTATTTCTGATTCTTGTGTGTGAATATATTCCGTTATGATGTATGAATTATTCTCTTATAGAATCTGTTATATATATGCACATTAACGATTAGACGACAAAAAGGCAGTTAGTAGCTAGTTAGAATATGACATTGTCTGCTAGATAATACAGCAATCTTCTGGTAACAACTAGATAGTAAGCTTATAGCGTTATCTAGTTTGCTAAGAGTGAGAGAGCTATGTTTTTCCTGCCGCAGGAGTTTGAGATGGACCCAGGGATCAAGATGGAGCTTGAGAACCAGAAGTTGCTCAAGATAGAGGCCGTCAAGAAGGAGATGCAGTTTGAGGAGGCGAAGCAGACGCTCGCTCTCAGCAAGCTGCAAACTAGGTAACATCTATTGTTGCTATTTTTGCTCCGCTACGCTTCTCAGCATCTAATTGTTTTTTTTTTTACATTTTGGTTTTATTTTTGTTACTCGTTTATTTATAAAAATTAGGTTCAAATATCATATGGAAATAGTCTGAAAAATGAATGACTATTTTTAAAAGTAAAAAAAAGTTAAAAATTAGTCTAACGGGACTAGTTCAATAAGTAGCCAGGATTAAGAAGCAGGCATTGGCATCAAACACTGATATCCTCAGTGTGTAAACGTTTGAACTCGGCTAAAATACAAAAAATGAATTCACACAGATGAATTAATTCTGGTCATTCGCGACGAGATAAACCATTTTTCAACCAAAAATTCATCTGCATTTCCTCAATCGCGGCTAGTCGATGATTTATCCGCGGTTCCGCCGTTATGTCCCCGCGGCAGGTACCGCGACACGGTGGAGTGCGACTTCATCGTCGTCAAGTCGTTCCGTGCGCCGTACGACGTGCCGAGCTACCGCACGGCACGGCTCTCCGAGGGGTTCCACCGGGTCAAGGGCGAGATGGAGAGAAGGAAGGAGGAAGTGAGGATGAGGGAACTGGAAGCACTGGAGGCCACCAGGACGAAGGGTAAGACCCGATTTTGATTTATTATCTGGGTTAAGATCAGATATTTAACTGGACTAAGTCTTGTTTTTCTTAAGTCGTGATACGTCCATTTTGTTAGTTGTATTGATTTATAAAGATATGTACCTGCTTAAAAGCGAAGTGTAAATAAGTGAAATTATAAAGATAAATATAAAATATAAAACATAAATATGATAATGCTGATTAACATCATTTGCCTGAATAAATAAAAAAATAATAATAATATTTCAGTAAAGAAAAACAGATTTTTTCTTATTTTTTTTGCGCGCTATAGAAAAGTCGCGGGTGGAAGAGGAGGGGGGTGAGGGGGTGGGGGTGGGTGCTGACAGATTTTTTTG
>JAQIWG010008556.1:0-11339 GCA_034695025.1 Chamaedrilus cognettii | reverse complement strand
TCCAGCAACTAGCATATACGCCATTGCCTACGTCCAGCAACTAGCATATACGCCATTGCCTACGTCCAGCAACTAGCATATACGCCATTGCCTACGTCCAGCAACTAGCGTATACCACTCCAACAACATTTTCACCGAGATCGTGGCAGAGCCCTGCAATTTCGACGCAGAGGATGTCCCTGTCGGTGATCTTGAACTTGTTCCCGTCTTGCAGACGCAACTGTCGCACAAGCTCGCCCGCCAAGTGCGCAACACTGCACAATAGCAACTGTGTTTACATATACCACAACACGTGGACAGCGCAACTGCACAACACTTTATAAAGGATATGCAAGTACTGGTAGAGATTTGCTTCAGAGAATTAACCAAACTCGACATAAAAGTTAAAGTATAAAAATCAAGAGACATGAGAGTTGGTAGAAGGCACAATATTAACGTGTGTGACATTATGATTGATAACTCAATTATTCCTCAGTGTCGAGGCATGGCCTACATAGTTAGTTGGGCATTTGGTCTGTTTCAGGTAAAACCATAAAGTTCGAATTTCATGGTAGAAAATAATAAATACTTTAGTATGGTAAATGGTGCTCTGGTCAAAATTGGAACTACGGATAACGCCAATGCAGTGTGATCCTTGATCGCTCCAAAATGCAACCCTATTTTGAACTTTGGGCGTAGCCTTTTGTCAGGGAATTTTTGTGGGCGTGGTGTGGGTGGCTGGCTGGATTTGTGGAATGGATGTTTATTGCTGCTTCGCTGCATATTCTATGCATTGCTTTCGTCTCCAAAAACTCTTATAGGCCGGCTTAGGCCTGCCGTTACGGCACAGGCCGTCCCATGGGATCGACGCATTGCGGCCGGATTGTACATAGGCTACTATGGCTTAAACATTTAATTTTAAAATGCTCTCAAATCGGATTTTCACAACTGGCTAATCCCAGTTTCATTCATGTATATCAGCTAGAGTATTTCAGTAATTACTACTCGCCCAACACCTCCCTACATGGGGGATGTTCAAGATCCACTACACCCCCCCGCTAATGTCTCGAAGCTAGAAGTAGAAGCTAAGTTTGAGCTTGTTAACCTAAAATATGTGTTTAACGTTGTCTTTTTAAAACAGTTTAAAACTATCAACGTATACATAGCGCAGTGTCAATGGCACTTTGGTTATTTACTCTTTACGATGGAAAGGGATAACAAAAGATTTAACTTTAATGCTAAATTGGTACAAGAAACCCTCTCACCTGCTATTTTAGTCTTCAGTTTAGTTGGGAGAAGTGCATTATGTTCATTGCGTGAAAAATATTTACTTGATATAAATAGCAATTTCGTTGAGCGCAAAATAGCAAATTGCGATGCTTTTAACGCAGAGACCGAAAAATCTGAATAATATTATGCTTGTAGGTATTTGACTCATAATAGTATCGGTATTATTCAGTCTCTCTAACGGTGCTGCACGAATGTTATTTCTTATATTTCTTGTGCGCACTGTGCTCGTTTATGGTATGTTTGTTTTTTCTGTCTTCGAACCGAATTAAAGATTTATTTGACAGGTAAACATGTCATTAATTTTACTACTGTATAATTAAGTAATTCTGGACGCTGAGAGAGTTCCAATTTTCAGAACCTTCCGCCCAATTTCCATGGGCCAGCATAGGTAAAACAATAAAAATATTTGATTTTTTTGTATTAACCAAGAGCTACAAAAACAGCTCATAAAATGCTAAATGTGACATTTGATATGATCGCTATTTAAAAGCATCTCAGCATTAAATAACAAGCTAGCTGATATTGATTAGGTGGTTCACGGTAGGTAGAAGAGTTGGGAGTTTATTATAACCCGCTATAAGGGATTGATGGGAAGGGGACAAAAAAAGTTATGTAAAATTTGTCAAAAAAATGATGGATTAAAAAAAAATTGTCACTGGAACTAAATATTTGTCGACTAAATACGGCAATGTTCAAATCGCTCTTGGATTCTTCTATCGCGTGACACATTTTTTATTGAGTAAAGAGTACCGACTGAAAAATAAGCAAATATTTTACTATTTATCTCGGAGACGTTGAATTGCATTGTCAACAGTGCTGCACTTTTTATTGCTTTTCGACAATTTTTGCTCTTAGCGACTATTACGCTTGCGAGTTATTATGCTCTTATCTCAGGCCCTACAGCAGATTACACAGACTTGCACTAATTCGCATACAGCAGCGCTCTGGGTGTGTCGCGTTCAGAGCCTGCTTGTCTGCATTGTACCTGGTGGCAGATATATATTTGTTAAACTACGTGTATAATATCAAAGATGCCAGCAATATTATTTCATATAGCCTAATGTTTTTAAATCAAAATTGTTTAAGAAAAATGTGCATCAATATTTCAATCATGCTACATTGATCCTGTCTAGTGTATAAATCTTTAGTTCTCTTTGATTATAAATTATATTTCATTTGATCTGATTTGATTTGATTGCTGCACTGTGACTATTTTGCAGTATGGGGTCCAATGCACCCACTTAGCAAATTAGTCACAGTGCAGTAGGCCTAATCACTTAGTATATAATATGTAGTCATAATTGATATGTAATTATTAAATTTTTAAGGCCGGCTTTTCCAACAAGAATTTAATGGTGATTCAGGATTTAATCTACCATTTTGCATAGGCTAAATCCTTAACCACCGTTTACTCCGTGCTGCAAAAACCGGCCCTTAAACTAATTCCATTAACAAATTTAAACTATTCCTATTATTTTTTAGATTTAGTCCTATGTAATCATACCGACGAAAGTTTCGATCTGTAAGTCCAACTATGTGCTTGAGTTAACGAAAAGTAACAAGAGAGACAATGGAGCCCAACAGCAATTGGCCTAGTTGTGACCGAGTGGTGAGAGGAGGGAGGGGTGCTGACGAAATTTGTAAAAAAAACTATTTACAGTGATTATTCTTGTTTACGCCATTGTTGACTGTGCTTTTTAGCGCATTATATAATTTCAAGGAACTTCTTAACAGTCCATAATATATGTTGCGCCATTCTGACTTTGCTTATTTATTTTTTAGGCCATTCTTCGTACTTTTGCCTCCCGTGCACAAATGATCGAGATTGAGAAAGCAGGGAAGTGCTGAAGGATACCTTTTCCTTACCGTGTAAAACTTACTTTTTGACATTTTAAGCTTTAGAATATTTCCATCGAATATCAGCCAGAGATAATAAAGGTGGCCTGGCCAATCTCAACGGACACGAACTTTGAAGTTAGTCATAGGCCTACTTAGGCCATTTATTTTCCATACATCTATAACAATGTCTTTTCCTTTTTTCTCGTTCTTAACACTCTGTTTTCTTGTTTCTATCAAATTTATGCGCAAAAAAACCACCCGAGATGAAAAGTGGGCATGGTCACCTCCGACAAAAAAGCATCGAAGCGGGCCCTCCGGCTTCTTTTGTCGCAAGGAGGGCCGTTTCAGGTAACAAGGAGGGCCAAGCCCTCCTAGACCCTCCGTAACTAGAACACTTGACCTAGCCAATGTCGATATGTTTTAAAAAAAGGCTAAGGCGCTATTCGGTGCCAGCAATTAACTGTTGAATTTATCACAAGCAGAAAGTGCAGTTAGGGAATAATTATTAGGCTACATTTCATTAGATGATAACAGTCTGCTCCAGAAAGAGAAACGTGCAGACCCGAGTGAGTGCTCGAATCTGTTGTGCGAGGCGCCGGGGAAGACAAAGTAGACACCGCCGAGCTGATTGATGTTTCGCAGGCGCTGGAACTGAGGCGTGTCGATGATGCGTATGAGAAGTGGATCCAGCTTGATGTGACCGTGGATTGGGTCACTGAACACCTGACCGACACAGCAGCTCTGGAATTATTTTCAGTGTGGAGACCAACCAATATATGATGATCGTAGAATTAAACGCTTGGCGACCATTATGGAGTAAAATGTGGCGTCCACGTGAACACGATGTAAAAATTAACGATACTATTGTTGTATAAGGGCCGTAGTACTGCGCAGCGAGTATGTAGGCCTACATATGTCGTAAAACGATAGGGCCGTAGCGCTGTGCAGCGAGCCTGTGGCCCTATCATTATACAACATAGGCCTACATCCTCGCATGCACAGCATTACGGTTCTATCATTATACAACACTATTGCAGAATTGAGGATTCAAAAAAATGAAAGATGCTGTTTGTAAGAGTAGAATGTAGAGTCCATAATTTTAATGTATAGGAAAAAAATCGGCCCCTAAGCTTTTTTATGTGAAACATATACAATTTGCATCCAGAGATGAAACAATTTTGCATGAACAATTGGCCATCTACGTGTATTTTCAATATTTTGGGCAAAGTTTGGTCACATTTTGTTGCATATATAGGCTATAGTTTAACAGTTCCGGGAATAAACGTATGTGTTATTTTGGTGCAAAAATAGAACATGTGGGTTCCATGGATACCAAACACAATCTTTAACCCATGGTGACCAAATTCTGCACACTTAAATGACCATAAATTGAAAAAAAAATTTGATAATTTTGTGTATTTTTGTCAAATAGTTTCAAAGTAATGAGCCACTGAAATTGACTTGTGCCTGTCTCACTATTTAATTGTTTTATTGGTTCGCTGTTTTATTTACACATTGTTTGACGTTTGCATGGTATAAAGTAAACAAAATTAATATTTGCAATGTGTCTGAAGTAAGTAGCAGATTAATTTAACAATCAGATTCAAGTTCGTTGTATGCAGCTATGGGCCTAATTACAGGTGCTACAAGCCAAAATCTGTGCATAACATGCACCAGCGAGAGTAAAACTGTAAGTTGAATAAGCAGTTGGCGGAGTAGTCAATTTCAAAAACTCGTAACCTTGAAAATACTAGACAAAATGTCGCCAAACGTAGCACAAATGTTGACAAAAGATGACTATTTACGTGACTGAATCCGAGCTTTTTTTAAAAATAAATTGCAACAGTTATCCACAAAAAACGCCAAGGGGCCGTTTTTGAGCTACCCTGTACATGTATATACGTAAAGTCCACTATTAAGGAACGTGTTGTCACGCCCATTGTTATCGCTTTGAGATAGAAAATATTTAGCCTCTGACCATCCCCCCCCCCGCTAGTCCCTACCTCGTTCGTGTGTTTTGTTGGGATGAACGTGTGCAAACCAAGCTGAGCTGAGGCAACTAACCAAAAGACAATAAAGGTTAGACATAGACGTATTTGATGTGTGATTTTCGTGCACGAATTTGCATCATTGTAGTTGATTTCCATATTTTTGTGCAAATTTTAATTTCTGTAACATTTGCCGCAGCACAACGAGCGAGTATAGGTCTACATGTAGGCATACGGTAACTTAGAGCCTCGTGTTGCGCTTCAGAAGAGTCTTGGTCTTGGTTTCGCGCTCTCGGCTGCCAATATCTTGGTTTTGGTCCTGGTTTTGCCAGTAAAAGTCTTGGTCCTAGTCTTTCTCTTGCTAGCTAAGATTTTGGACTTAAAGATCTTGACAATATGACCGGAGAAAACGGAACATAGGCCCATAACGTTTGTAAACTTAGTCAATATTATTATCAAGTCATTATTTATCGATTTTATTTTTCCAAGTAAAATATTATTAAATTTGCCACTTCAACTATGGCCTTAATGGTTTATTTATATTTACCCTAAAATTAGCCCCAACAGATTTCGCCGAGTGCCATGGTTACAAAACTTGAAGGCTGAACTTTACATAACGTGCGTCTTATCTTTATTTCACGCCTGGACTGTCAACACCCTTGTTAACAGTCTAGGCGTGAAATAAAGATAAGACGCACGTTATGCAATGTTCAAGTGCTGCAACCATGGCACTCAGCGAAATTGATTGGAGCAAATTTTTAGGTAAATATAGAAGTCTATA
Source organism: Chamaedrilus cognettii (assembly GCA_034695025.1). Classification (NCBI taxonomy): domain Eukaryota; kingdom Metazoa; phylum Annelida; class Clitellata; order Enchytraeida; family Enchytraeidae; genus Chamaedrilus; species Chamaedrilus cognettii. The sequence continues at coordinate 5,462 of JAQIWG010008556.1, read as the reverse complement.
AGTAGCCTTCAAGCAGACTATCAATTAATTGAAGTAGGCTAGCTCGCAATTCATCGGCCTTACTTGTCTAAGCCAACGTGCTCCGACTTGCACAAGTAGGGTCTACATAGATCATACATAATAAATTACACTTACATTCATCAAGGACAACAAGTCAAAAACCTCTCAAAAAACAGTGCTTTCTACTCAATACATTAAAAACAGGTCGACTTTTAGTGTTCAATGTTCGATGACGCCTACAGGTGATCTTTGAGGTATTTTCAGGGGGACCTAAGAGATTGATGAGCCTCCCTTCATGGGCGGATACATCCGATTTTAATGGAGGGGGGGATAACCCGGATTTTCCCATACTCAAGTCACGAGCAGAAAGTATAATTCCCGAAGATTTCTCCTTCCCGCGAGGAAGTGATACTTTCCAGAGGCCGAAACTCTCGTCCCTCTCAAAAATCGATCGGCGTGCTGGTGGGGGGGAGGGATGACAAATTATGGTGTGGAGGGGGGGGAGGTGATGGTCGTTTTTGCTTATTACCCCGTAATTTAACTCTATTTCCTAATTTTTGCATTGACGAAACTTAGCGTGACATACTGGTGGTGGTATTATGCTGCTGCATCCCTCTCACCCATAACGTAGCACCGCCCCTGCCTCCCATAATCTCTAATCTCCGATAAATATTTAAAAGCCGCCGTAACCCCCCATTGTGCAGCTATATGATTCAAGTAAATGATGTTTTTTATCTCCGCTTGCAAGATATGCTTTTGGTGCGTTACAACTTAGCGCGGTACTGCTTACTACCGCACTATGCTAGTAGCAGTAAGATACACATACTGCTAACTAGAACATCACAATAAGCTAATGTTGCCGTAGTACGCTGTAAATGTAAAAAATCAAAATCGTCGATTTCCTAACACAAAAATCGAAACTAATTTCAGTTTTTACACTTTGCATTTAAATTAAATTTCGAATAAATATAAGTAAAACATAAAGTAAAAACAGTGTTAGGCATTACAAATATTAGCCTTTCACAAACATGTACGAAGTCCTCAGTTAATTCTGTCATGTTTAATATACGGAGCGCCGCTCTGACGCGCTTCTGAATAACATTAAATATGTAAGTCACTGGTTCAAAAATTATTGACGTGTTCGTGTTCGTTAAATGGTCTAGCTTGGTAAACGCTTGCAATTAAGTGGACTGCAGCGATGCTGATCTTACCTTTCTAATTTCTCGAGTGAAACTTAATGCAGCTAGCCATCGAGATGGTTCCGTTGACTGAGCAACTGTACCCACTTATGAAAAAACGAATTTACAATGTAAAAATCACAACGCGTTAAGGCTTTAGGCCCACTATTAAAGATATCGACGATTTTGATCTTACAAATTTTTCAGTGTATGGCGGCAACATTATTTCAGTGTTTTGGTAAGCAGTATAAGTAATCGATTGGACATTTAGCTCTCTTTCCATGGGTGAAATTATTTTTAAAATCGGACACTATTTGACAACGTTACAGACATGAATTTTCTTATCTCCTTTTTATACGCTCACGGTGTAAAACATGAAGTTGGATAGGTAATATTTGGATCATAAAATATGTTGAGACTCTGTTCGCGATTTTGCCGTGTTTGTGCCTATTTTAGGCTAGAGGGTTTTCTCTTGCCCGTATAGTAAGAGAGTGGGAGATACCAGAACGATGCTGGAGATATTAACCAGACAAAAGAAAAGCTGGATTATACATATTATAAGAGGAGAGGGATTAATAAAAATCGTCATGAAAGGAAGAATGATAGTAAGAAGGGGGCCAGGAAAAAAGCGAATAGGAAACGAGAAAAAAAAAATAGGAGAAGAGCCGAGAAAAGGTCGGAGTGTAAAAGTTGGATGCCAGGAGGGATATTTTCAGATTACAATCTACAGGCAACGAACACGCGATCAACACGCCGCTAAAAAAAATTCACAGCTCATTAAATGAGATCGCCTGAGTATCGTGCTAAACTTATATTAAACTTATATTTTGCTATAAAGACTACTGGCCTACCTTTGGCTGAGCGCTACAATGTTCTGGGTTCTCGCCGACTGTATCATCGCGGGAACCTTCTGGAATCAAATCGATTTCACCGTCGCCGGAAGATTCTGGGTCCCGTGCCCCAGCGCTCGAATGATCTGCGTTCAATTCCGTTTCGTCGTCGCTGGATGGTTCTGCATGTACGTTGGATGCCATTGTCTCAGCAGTAGACGTACAGCGCCCCTGCATCATGTCAATATAATTAGGGTAGCAACAAGATACTACTACGGCGATGTAGTAGGCTATAAGACAAAAACGCGTAAAAAGCGTGCATTGTAGGCTTGAATGCTATGGGCTACCAGCCACTTACTGTTAGTTAGGCGCATTCAACAAAAATAATTTGTTTAAAACCCAACGCCAACCTTAAGCCCCAACCCTAACCTAAGCCCTAAAACCAACTCTAACACTAACCCTAAAATCTAACCCTAACTTAATCCATGCTCTAATCTTAACCGGAACAATTAAAAAACACAAAAATCACATATTGCCCAGATTTTCCCAGACCCTCCCCACATGCCCTCAGGCCTCTAGTGTTAAGTAAGCTATCATTTCTTGCCGTACATTTACTTGTCGCTGCGACTATACAAGCCGTGCCTATACCCGTCACATTCAAATGCGCGCACCCCCTGCAAGCCGGGGAACAAAGAGTTGGCTTACAGCCCAGAGCTCCCCGAGTGAGTCGTGTAAGGGTCTTAAAAGGCGACTAAAAAAGGGTGTGTGATCCTGTAGCCGGCTCTCATGCACAGAACCCGACTGTGTATATTGGTGCTGCACACGTCTTTGTGCTACTGCTAAGAAACGCGCAGGGATGCAAATTAGGCCTAATAATCATGATAGCGTGGCAGGGGGGGAGGAGGGGCATTGCGTCCCCCTACTCGAGGTCTCTGTCCACCCCTGTCTCCAAAACATTTAATGAGCCTATTTTCTCCCCTAGAATCTCAAACCTTTTGTCCAGTTTTAATTAACACACACAATTAACACCGTTACAACAAACTGTTTGCAGCATCAATACAAAAACGGTGATTGTCATCATTTGCATAGTGCACTTCAAAGTTGCAATCATTAACAACAAAGATTCCTGTACTAAAAAAACTAGATTTATACCTGTCTGCAATGTTATCGCTATACATATAACTATTTCACACAAGTCAACATAAAAGAAAATAATTTTTTTAGAAAACTCATTGTAATTGAACTCATTAAAAATTATTAAAAACATTGAACACGTGTCCTATATGAATATAACGTAATTGTTCTCATCAAGCTGTAAAAGTAACAAGGCTAACTTCAATCTAATATATTACAAAACAATATGTACTGTAGAGATGAAATTATCGTGTGCATGAAAATTTTGCAAATTAAGCAAATATCAGTCAAATTTAGTTATATGCGTGAAAATAAATCTGCAGAAGCTCTTTATATATAATGTGCACTCATGAAACAACGCAAATATTAAATACCACAAAACTTTGTAGAAGCAAAGCCACGAATATAAATGTCGCTACAATTTATTGCTTTCACGTCAAAATAAAAAAAAAAGTGTTTATTGAAAATGAATGAGATCACAAGAGATATAAAGCTTGAGATTACACTGTAGGTCATGACTAACATGCGTCCCTCTGCCTGAAATCGTGTCGTTGATATGTTTTTATTTAGAACATACTTATCAAATTATTTTTGAGACTTTTTAACCATTTCAAGCATTTTAAAATAAAATTTCAGAGCAATTTGAAATGCAAAAAAATGGCATTGGAAATTTTTCGTGCTGCTGTCGTTTTTGAATTTTATATTGTTGTTTGAAGTGATGTGTTACTGATGAAAACTGTTCATAAACTGAATTAGCATACGCATAAAGCAACTCAAATTTGATTGCATCTTATCAGGTGTCATGAATTGCATTAAACAAGATAACAAAAATAATCCAGATGCCATAAAATCCTGAGCATATTCTTTGAAAATTAACTAGCAATAACAAACTAATACGTACTACACAGCAGCCTTAAAGCTTCATGACTTTTATGGGCACTCAAGATTTAGAGCATCACTTATTTTTGATGAGCATTGCCTCAAGCACAAATATCATCTGTGTAATTGAGATTCATATACGCTAAGCCCAGCTCGCACCTCCGCTTGAAATTAGTTAAGGGTTATGGTATGGTTAGTATAAGCTAAGGTCAAAATACCCTGCTTTTGTAATTGTTTCGTTTCCTTTCCTATTGACAGATAAATAAAAGTATCCTATTGGCTGGTAAAAAGTTAAACCGCCCAGATTAAATCTGCGTATTATCGCTTTGGTTTTGCAATAGTCAAGTTTTTTTTTGAATACTCCAATTATGTTTCATTGACATCAAATTATCATGATCAGTAGTAGAAGTCAGTAGCTGAACGGTCAGTAGCTGGACAGTCAGTAACTCAGTCAGTAGCTGAACGGTCAGTAGCTAAACGGACCGTAGCTGAAACGTCCGTAGGGGATGTAGTAGGTTGGTTTTCAGTCCGAAAGCGCCAAGTTAAGTTGACATCAAACCTATAGTCGGTTGACGCCAACAACTAGACCTAGTTAGCACCAACAACTATTGATGCCAAGAACTGGTTGACGTCAACAACTAGTTGCTGCCAGAACTATTTTCAGCGCAAACAAGCTGGTTAACGCCCACCAGTATAGTTGACAGAGGCAGCGCCACGGGGGGGGCAAAAGGGGGACATAGCCCTTGTTAACTCAGAAAGTTTGTCCCCCGACTTTCAAAAGGGGAGAGGGAAACGTGCCCACCCGAAGCATATGGCTTTGGCCCCAGGGCCTACATTATTTGAAAAAATAAACATTGCCATATTTAGGCCTACATATTCCCAATGTACTGCAACAACAAAAGTGTGTTTGAGAACGCAACATATCTGTCGCTTCAAATTTGTGTGGCTTTGCTGCTGGTGGCGGTTCCAGCCGTCCAAAACAGGGGAGCTCAGGATTAGCTTGATCCCACAAACTTATGGACACGACTCACATCTTCTTTGAATTATGCCACGACTGGGGGGGGGGGTGCTGACGAGGATTTTTTCGTTCCACCAATGAAGAGAATGCAATGCCTTGATCTATATTAAGTAGGCCTAGATGGCTTTACCCTTCATAACTGGGGGGAGGGAGGGGGCTTCATAATCTTAATAGGGTAGAACCCTTGAAACCTTAAAGCCACAATCTTGTGCTGCCAATTTAACGTTTTAATAGGCTGGTCGTCACTCTAATTGATGTTGAAAAGCTTGAGACCCACAGAGCAGTAGGGCTTAGACCCCCCAAACCCCCCCCTAGGACCCATACTGTGTATAGCAGTGATAACTATTGAAAAAATGTTGGCAGCACCCCCCCCCCTCTTCCCCCCCCCCTTCGCTAGAGAATTTCACGGACTAAGGTCGTATT